>PVKE010022024.1:0-25933 GCA_004027555.1 Craseonycteris thonglongyai
TGGAGATTCCTCAAAAAATTACGAATGGAATTACCATATGACCCAGCCATCCCTCTACTGGGCATCTACCCAAAAAACTTGAAAACCTTGATCTTTAAAGATGTTTGTACCCGCATGTTCATCGCAGCACTGTTCACAGTGGCCAGAACATGGAAACAACCAAAATGCCCTTCGATAGACGACTGGATAAAGAAGTTGTAGTATTTTTTTATCTGTTGATTGTCTTGGTCAACGGATTTAATGCGAAGTTTTCATTCTTCTTTTGCCTTCCATTGTAGCAAGTGATATTGATAGTCATTCCTTTTCCTTGAGATTCTTTGCAGGGTTCTCCTGGTTCTCTGATTTGTCCTCTTTGATCCTATTCTTTTCTCTTTTCTTATCTTTACATTCTCCACCCTGGCCTTCTGATCCTCTCCCATACCTTCAGCCTTCATTTCTTTTTAAATATTTACTTATTTATTTATTTATTTATTTATTTATTTATTTATTTATTTTTGACAGAGAGAGAAAGATATATATACACACACACACACATACATACATACATACATACATACATACATACATAGAGACAGAGAGAGAACTGAACCGGGGGAAGCTCCCCAGTTCAGCACATGGGTCTGCACGGGCTGAGGCCAGGATTTGATCCCCGGTCCCCGGCGCTGCAAAGTGAGCGCTTAACCCACTGAGCCATCCCGGCTTCCCCAGCCTTCATTTCTATTCACATTTCCTCTACATCTATTTATCTGGTTCTCTCCTAGCGTAGGTCCTATGTTCCCAGTAATGCCTTGGATATCTGCACGTGGGTGTTCTGTCAGCATCTCTAACTGAACATTTATGAAACTAGCTTGCTAATTCCCAGGTTTGGGTTGGGCCTTCCTCATGTCTAAAATTGCACTGTTATTCTCCAAATCAGGCAGACAAGAAACTAGCCATGTTTGACTTCCATCTCTCTTGCCTCTCGTATGCAGTCGGTTTCTGTGCCTTGTAACTTTTTGGAGTTTTTGTTAGTTATGAAACAATGTGTGAAGTAGGGAGAATAACCAATGCCTGGTTTTACTATATATTGAACCAAAGTTAGCAAGTTGTAGTTAGAAGGTCTGTTAGAACCGTAGGCATTTCCTGATAGTCACAGGAGGGACTGAGTACAGGGAAAGAAGCCCGGTAATGTAGGAGGTGATGGGAGATGGAGAGAGGAATGAAGCATGGGCTGCAGCCATGGGGTGCTCACATTGTCTCCAACCTCTTGACAACTGCGGTGATCGGGGCACGTCTTCCAGAGTAGGTTCTCCTCTGTGTAGTTTTATTAGAGTTCTGTGGACAGAAATGTAAACCTCTACAAATTACTTCACAGACTTCCTTCCATGTGTTACTTAGATAGGAACAGGCCAAGAGAAAAACGTTTAGCTAAATATCGCAGATATGATTTCTTTCACTTTTTTTCCCCCTGCTATAAAGCACTTGAAAAAATATAATAGAAGTAATTTGAAGAGCAGACTGGGCCTGTGAGTGGCTCAGAATAATGTGCATTGTAGTGCTGTGTTTTGCCACTTCCCTGCCTTTTATAACTAGAAGCCACATATTGTGGGCGGCTTTCCTAAACCACGCTTCCCGGCACCTCAAGGTTAAGTTCTGGTCATTTGTGTTTTGAACTCCCTCCTTTCTATTGATGGATTGATGACAATATAGTAAGGCCCATTTATGCAGTCCCCCCA
Source organism: Craseonycteris thonglongyai (assembly GCA_004027555.1). Taxonomy (NCBI): domain Eukaryota; kingdom Metazoa; phylum Chordata; class Mammalia; order Chiroptera; family Craseonycteridae; genus Craseonycteris; species Craseonycteris thonglongyai. The sequence continues at coordinate 1,716 of PVKE010022024.1, forward strand.
CCCCACACACTTTTTTTTTAAAGTAAAGCAAATGGATTTTTGCATCTTGCTTTACTGACAAGATTGCAAATTGCCAATCTTTGCTCTTTTCTTTCCTTCCCGATTTTTCATGGTGGTAATTAAGGACTGTAAATTTCACTTTATCATTTGTGTTAGGAATAGCAGCATAAATCATAGTAATAGCACCGTTTATTTCAGTAATGCCAGCCTGCCTGCAAATCACTTGTAAATTGGTTCCATGGATGTACCTCTATCAAATTAATCAAAAAAACCACCTGCATACATTTCCTGAGCTTATTTCAAAGGCTTAGTAACAGTGAAGAAGAAAAGACCATTGCTGACCTTTTCCTTTTTATTTATCTGTAAGTTCTGAATGGCTCATGCTTATGTTTTCATTTTAAGCCATCTCACTGAGCATTTCATGTAATGCTTTCTAAACACAGGCTGGGAATTGTGCCCCAAACAATATTCCTGTCAGATGGTCCTACTGTGTTTTTATACATGGTAATAATAATGTTTGATAGGACATAAAATTATATACTATTTAAGAATTTATGAGAAGTTATGCTCTTGTGCTGAAAAAATATATTTTTTTGCAAGTAAGCATAATAGTTTTCAATGTTGGAAAGTTAGACAACAGTCACTTATGCTTGTCTCCTTTTACCTGGGAAGGTGATATTAATGTGTCATTCTCAATATGGAGAAAACCTTTTCTATGTGTCTGCCTGTGTTTCCTTGAGCAGTAGCTAAGACAACTCCAGTTCATGGGAGTGGCTGCCCTGTGCCTGTAACATATTGAGTTTTGTCCTCATGCCATGTCTTATTTTTGGAACCTCCTTATGTCTAATATGCAGGTCTAGCTTAACTCTTACTTATTGGTCCTACCCTAAGAAGAGAAAGGGGAATTTAAATTCAGCAATGCATTGCTCTTGAGCTTAGCCAGAGCCAAACATTCTTAGGGGGACAATACAGGTTATTTATTTTAATTTTACATTTGAAATTGTGAAAACAAGGCAAGACCAAGTTCTAGAGATCAGATGAAAATACTAAAAATGAACACAATATATAACTTTATTTTTTATCAATACTTTTATTTCTGGAATATAAACTTACTTTTGAGAAACCGTAATCTGTATGGGGAATCAGTATTTCTGTGGGGCTGAATATTGGAGAGTCTTCAAAGTTAACATAAGTAATCAGAAATAAATATAGGGGTTTACCTTTTATAAACAGACTGCTTTTGCATTTAATTTAAGAAGATAATGACAAGTTTACTTTAAATTTTTAATAGTTATATCTGGTTTTAGTCTCTGTATATTCTCCACTCTAGTCTCTCTACTGTTTAATAGTCTATATCAAAGACTTCACACTTGGAAAGTGAGAGTAGTCTTAAAGAAATCCACTCACTATTCTTTCTCTTCCTCTCCCTGGATGAACCTGTAAGTAATTGGCAATAACTTACTTTGAAAAAATTTTTTATTAGAAAAAGAAGAGATAAGAGCAACAGATTGCCTTGCAACTTGCTATTCTCTAAAGAAATTAGGCTAAATAGTTTATTTTTATGTAACAAAATCTGAGAGCCTCAGAGTGAATTTGATATATTTTGAAATTCTGTTGAGTGATTATTTCACTAACCATTTTATAATTTAGTCCTAAGTACATACTCAAAAATTCTTATGGAGAAAAAGCTTTGGAAGGCAATGGATTAAAGTGTCAGGATATTGAATAGAGATTTTGAAGAATGATGATGATGATGATGATGATTGACTCTTCAATGTGTGGAAGAAGCTAGTATTGAAGGTATCTGAAAGGACATTCACAGAGTAAATAAATGTTGGTTTATATGCTAACCCATATATGAATAAATATATTTGTAAATGAATTTGTAAATATGTATACAAATTAAAGCATGGATATATTGTCTAGTGTTATAATCCACTTTACCAGATTAATGTGGGAAAGAATAAATTAAAATTACTTTAGCCACAGCAATTTTTTTAGCCTATTGCAATGGTTTACTATTCATAAGACTTTAAAATATTTTGGTTTTACTTCTTAAAGACAGAAAAAAGCAATAAAATTAAATGTTGAAAGTTACACGTTTCATTTAAAAATTAACTAACTGATATCAAGTTCTCGAAGATGGTAGAAAAAAATAATCTTTCTTTCTACTCCCTTCACTTCTGTTTCTTTCTAAAACACATCATTCCCAGACTGTCAACAAGCACGATAAATTTCTAGCTAAAGACCTTTCTTTCTCTGGTGCCCTGAAAAGAGGGGCTCAGAGTGAAGAGTGCCATAACTACAATAGTAAGTGCATTCTACCAAGAAGAAATAAAAATTGCAAAGCCTGACAGTGAAGAATACAGAGGGGAATTCAAGTGACTAAACTTCAAATAAAGGATTATCCTTGTTTGTGAGCAATCTATTCCAGTAAGAAATTGATCTAGGAACCTGTGCATACAGGAGCAGCTGGACAGATTTCGAGCTACAAGGAATGGCTGCTGAGGCCAGAAATCCTAACTGGGTTGTGACCTGCCAATGGGCCTTCAGGCCCCAGTAATGGGCACTGCTGTGGCCTTTTTCTGTGTAGTTATTAGGCCCTGAATCTATTCAGACAGCAGCTGTCCTAAATCAATGACACTCACTCTGTCATGAAAATAAAGTTGATACTATCATTTTTATAGCTCTATTAACTTTACCGTTTCACTTTCTGCTTTGGAAAGGGGAGAAATAAAAATTGAGAACTCTGAGTATATTGTTTGTTAAGTGGATGCCAACCAGATTAAAATTTCATCAACAGCAGTGGAGGTACCAGAAACAAAGTGACGGCTTTAATACTGCTGTCTGTCTTAGTGTCAAATAGAATTAAGTGTTTTGCTGAATTCTTGAAATGGTTTGGCTCCATAGTACTGTAGGATGTAGTATAATCAACACTGAAAATTGGAGCAAAATTCTATCTTAATATGTGGAAAAGGCCCGATCACTGAGTATCAAACAAATTGCAGCTGAAAGTGATATGTTAAAAATGGGTGTGATTAAATGAACACAAAATTATTTGTTTAAATATATTTATTAGGCAGAAATGAATTCATTCATTCATTTGTGAAACTTTCATTGAGTACTTTAATGGGCCTGACTCTGTGTTAAGGGCAGAAGATAAAAAGTTTAATAAGATGTGGTCTTTGCTCTTCTGGAGCTTTTCAGGACATAGATTCACTTTTCAAAATGTTTTATTTATTTAGTTAATATTAATTGGATTTCTTACCAACATGTTTTCTCCATTTTTTTAAATATATGTTTAATTTTTATTCAATTTAAATTTCTCTGCTTCTATTTTTAAATTAAAGAACAAAAAACAAAACACAAGGAAGGGCATTGTAGTCATTCCCAAATTATAAGTATGATTGAAGAAAGAAAGTAGACAGGCTATTAAAGTGCACTGACATCATTCGTGTGAACTTTCAACTCTTTTGTCTCAGCTTTATGTGTGCTTAATATTATAAGTTCTACTCTGATTTAACACTCTTGGTTGTATCTATGGGGCTCAATAAATATAAAGGTTCACAGTCTTACTCATTCAGCACATATTTTGTGAGCACTTACCATATAGGTATTGATCTCCTCACTGTGTCTGCAGACATGAACGTACCTCCTATTTGTGCAGAGCGTTCGTCCAGGGAACATGGAGTCTGGCAGAGTGCAGGTGGGGGAATCCTAATGATTCTGTCTCACAGCATGAACTGCTTTGTAGGAAATGGCAACATTGCAGCATGGGACTCATAACTCGTGCATTTTCTCTTTTCACTCACACTTAGTGTGCACCTACTATGTGCGAAGCACCTTGTTCTAGGCATTGATTTTTTCCTTAATATTTAGATTTGGGAGATCATTTGTATTTTTATAAGTATCTTGTGTGAATTTACAGACATTTTTTTATATGACCACTTCAATCAATTTCTTTTGAATTTAAACGATTTTAACTGGGTTTGTATTAAAGACTATGTGGCAGAAAATGCACAGTGTGAAACAGCAACAAACACACTATGATGGCACCTACTGTTACATGTTCCTGACTGATAGACTGTTGTAATCTTACTCAAGAAAATTGATGGCCAAGAAAGTGTTTCAAGGGGAACATGGAAGACCCTCACTTATATTTTTGCTGGAATGAAAATGCAACCTACTTGTAAAGAAATTGCAGGAATGCCTCTGGTAAAGCCAGAAGTTTTCTTAAAAAGGCAACTTTGGTTTTTCTCAAATGCTTAAATAAGTACTTTAAAATTCTAGAATTATTTACTTTAAGCCTTAAAGAGATTGGCCTGGTATATTGGCAAAAGCCAGATTTTATTGTAGCTCTTGAGCCATGTTTAATTTATTCCAATAAAAAAGAAAAAGTCAAACCACTGTGTAGTTAGTAGGAGAAACTGGAGTAGGGTTTGAAGGGGGTAGGTAGGAGGCTGATGATGCTATAGTTTGGGGAGCTACTTAAACGGTACAGTGGTTTGCTCCTACAGCCAGTATTTGGAGTCTTTTGCCTCACCACTCAGAGCAAAATTTAAAGCTTTTAGCAGCAGAATATCCAAATGCTATGAGGTGGAGTGAAGATGGGGGTGGGGAGTGGGGCAGTTGAAGAGTACAAAGGAGCTACTTCAATCTATGACTAGTACACTTACAATCTTTCTTAGGTTCTTGCCTGCTGCCTAATATACTAGGAAGGCCACTTTGACAGAGTCTCTTTGGGAAGCAAGAAGAATGATACTGTGAAAAATTAAGGGTGTTAAATTAACCATAGTTATGGAGTTCCCTGAGAATCGATGCTTCAGTGATACTCATTTATTCATCCATTACTTGGCCTGTTGCTCATTAGTCATTCAGCAAATGCTAAGTGTGCTAGACAATGGGACATGCTGGTGTACACTTAGACACCATCCTTGACCTCTTAGAATTATATTCTTCTCAAGCAGAAAGGAACAGCAGATGACAAATAAAAAGGCTATTCAACTGTATAATGATTTACTGTGATCATCTGAGTTCTGAACATTAATCACGGCTTCTGCAGTGCTTTCATCAAATCAAAAATGGCACCCTGTTCTTCTCTTTGTAAATGGGTAAAGGGATTTGAGGTGCTTGCCTGAGGTGTGTGCAGACACTCAGGAGTCTCTTTTATGAGTGTATCTAGAACATAAGCTTCGTGAGGGCAGGGACTTTGTTTTGCTGACCACATGTGCCCAGTTCTTTAAAAAAGGGTTTGCCACGTGGCTAGCCCTTAATAACTACTTGTTGAATGACAACCCAGAGCTTGAATAAAGTCAGGAACAAATTTTCTTTTTTTTAAATGAAGAGGCAAGTAGAATGAGGAGAGGAATAACGGTTTTCCATTTAGATCCTAACATTTGTTGGAGCTTGAAGGGCTTAGATCTTTATAAAAATATCTTTACGTGAAAGCTGCTTTTGGAAAAATGACGTCTCAAATAATTAATGCTGGGTTCTTGTGATACACTGATCATCCTAAAATGAATCAAGAACTTCTAGCGTAAGGAAGAACTCTGGCGAATGCCTGTTTTGGAAGGAGGTCAAGCAACTTACTCCAGTTTGTCTTGGCAGCAGGACAGTATATAGGATTCTAGCTGTTTCCTGATGAACCTTCTATTTAAAAATTCTCTTAAAAAAAAAATTAAAAGGGAAACAACTGCGAACAGCTCTGTAGAGTTCTACCAGAGTGTGCTCCAGAGTGTGGCCCTAGAAGATGGAACTCCTTAGTGTCTTCTCTCGATACAGAGTGGACTGATAGGGAAATGACTGTGAGCAGTATGTTGGCTGTATAAGAGACTGCAGGTTTTAGTTTATGGCTCTCCTCATAAAAGCTGTCAATTGTCCTGTGGACAACACTGTTAAAGCAGTTCCCTGGACAGAGTTTTAAATTAAGTAGTCTTGATCTCTGAGGGAGTGGAGTTGGAAGAGCAGAGAAGGTAATTTGGCTCTCGCACACCACTGTTTTCCAAGTGGGTAATTTTTAGAATGAGATTGTCAATGATTCTGGCTGACTTCAGTGAATATCAGACTCTTCATTAGCATTGACAGGATCTGCTCTGGCAACAGGGGAAGGAAGTCTATGGGGAGACAACCTGAATAAAAAAGAAAACCAATAGTCTTTGTTTGGAACATGGATGGCATCCAAATCCTACCCCTTTTATGCCTTATCCCTGTTAGAAGGTAAAATTAGTGAGCTTGAATAAGGAGATGAACTGTTTAAACAGGTAGACATTGATTATAATAATTTACTAAAAGTAATGTATTTACTAAACAGTTATTTACACCCCAAAACCACAAAACTGATAAAAATAGTAAAATAGTTGTTGATAAATGAGTGAATAAACCCAATATAATAAATATGACCAGCTACAGAAATTGTAAGAAAGAATAAAATGATTGGGGAAACCGGGATGGCTCAGTGGGTTAAGCGCTCACTTTGTAGCGCTGGGGATCCAGGATCGAATTCTGGCCCCGGCCCGAGCAGACCCATGTGCTGAACTGGGGAATGCCCCAAGTTCAGTTCTTTCTCTGTCTCTGTATCTCTCTCTCTCTGTCAAAAACAATAATAAAAAAAAAAGAATAAAATGATTAAGCCAGGCAAGTATGAGCATATATGGTCCATTGGAGACTGTCTCCATGATTCAGGTTCGGTTACACAGGCTAAGATGGCTGGGTTTGCTGCCAGGGATCAGCATGGGTGTTAACATCTACAATGAAGTTAGAGCTAATGAGCAAGCATAAGAGTTTCAGTTGCTTTTCCTTAGAGCTTCAAGCATGAAGAAACGATGCCTAGGTCAGCAGTTTCATTATGCTCTTTAAAAATTAGCCTTTCCCACCAAATGAATCTGACATTTTACATGTTTTATAGCAGACTATAAATATTGTCAACATTTTATAAATAATAAAACTATGAATGGGGTGAATATTCACTGGAATTACTAATAGATCTTCAGCCTAGAAGCCATAACTAACTCACTTGCGGTACAAAGCAATTATATATAATTTTTGTTTAACTTAAACCTTGGTTGTCTTTGCTTAACACACAAAATACGCCAATTTAAAATTATGCTGTTTTGATGAATTGCTCCTAACTATGAAAGAAAGAGCTGAGTTTACACTCGGAAGTCAACATTACCAGTGAAATGGGATTGTCTCTCTTCCTTGGGAAGATTACCAACCTGGTATTGATAAAATTAATTTGTATGCAATTCATGAGTTGCAGATTGAAAGAATTTATGAAGCCCTTTATTCAGTACCATCTAGTAAATGGCCCAATTTGTGATCATATTTATTTTTGACTTTTAGTTACAATGGATTTTTGAGAGGCAGATAAGAGTTTAAACAACTCCTGAAGCTTTTTAATATCCAAGAAAGATCTTCATTGTATTTCTAGTAATAATAATAGGTGGATATTTTCACAAATAAGTGAAATTTTTTCTAAATTATTCTAAAACATTTTCTGCTTGTACTATATATGAGCTAATGGGAACTAAAAAGCCAAAGGACAGTTGCAAATTACTTAATCTTTTTAAACTATAGAATTAAATCTATCATGTAATCTTTCTTGTATATTTACATTATTTTCTTAATGCTCCATAATTAACAAAAAATCCAGATATGATTTACCTTTTGCAAGTATCACATATGTATTGTATTTTATGAATATTTGAGTTTTTTTGATTTGATATCTGCTCATTTCAGATACTACATCTTTTTGGAAGATACTATATAAGCAATCATTTTTTTCACAGTACCTAAATTTTAAAAAAATACATGTATATATAACATTATAAGCATATACATTTTTAAAAATGTCTTCTCTGTTCAAATGTTTCTTTTCTTTTTTTTGGTTAAATTTATTTGGGTGACATTAATTGATATCAATTACATTGTTTCCAGGTGTACAATTCCACATTACATTGTCTATACATCGCATTATGTGCTCACCACCCAGAATCAGCTCACTTTCCATCACTGTGTGTTTGATTCCCTCTTCCTACTTCCCCCACCCAACTGAAAGGGACAAAGAAACAAAGACTCATGGACACAGTCAATAGTTAAGTGTATACATTTTTAACATACTTTTTTTGGGTATTCTTTACGTATAACACAGGTGAATTATTTTTAGCATGTTTGTTTGAATGACTTTTTATACTTTAAGAACTCTATCATTTGGATTAACTTCCATCTAATTTGAAATGACTCTGCATAGCAGTCAGTTGAATCTGTTCCCTCAGGCTATACTAGGCACTGTGCAGGATGGCACGATTCCTCTTTCCTCTTATGAATAGTAGCAGTAACATTGCTGTGAAAACTCATATACTTTGCAAAGCTCACATTATAGAGTGTTGTGTGAATGAAATAATTTAATTAGTATAAGATGGGACTGACTTTGCTTGAGAACCCACACAGTTTTGGAAGCAGAGAAGCTGTTCCCCATAGTCTGGGCAACATTGTCCAATAGAACTTCTTGCACTGATGGAAATAATCCACCAATACAGTAGCCACACATAGCACATTGCTTTTAAATACTTCAAAGGTAGCTAGTTCGGCTGAGGGACTAAATTTTAAATATAATTTGATGTTATTGAATTTAAATTTAAATATCCACATATGACTAATTTCTACCCTTATTAACAGAACAGATCTAGAGAAATAAAACTCATGATAGAGACATCACAATAGAAAAACAAACAAACAAACAAACAAACAAACAAACAAACAAAACTAAAACAGATGGAGGGAACAAATTCAGTGACTATTTGACTATTTACATGTATAAAGTGTGGGAAAAGGAGAATCCTAACTGGTATCAAGATTTAGAATCAGAGGGAAAAGAAATATGGTCATGCTATTTATAGAGACTGCAATAGAGAAGAACAGAGCTCAGGGGATCTCTCTCTCTCTCTCTTTCTCTCATAGACACCTTCTAAACTTGTTTAAACAGGATATGAAAAATGTCAAAAAGACTTAAACTGACCAGGAACAAGGGTTTCATGCTTTTCCTAGCTGTATTGATCTATATAAAATATGATTAGCTGTTGGAACTTATACTATACTATTCTGTACTTCTTTTTGAATGGAGCCAGTATGTTTTGTGGAAATTAGGAACTCACAGAAACTACTAATAAGCTGTGAGGAGTTACCTTTGTTTCTATGTGGTAACTCTTAGAATTGGGCCATCTTGACAGGTCTTAAAATGTGAATTCAACACACTACTCATTTAAACTTCTTAATGTGTGATTGGATTAATAAATATAGGTATATATATAGGGTCTGGCAGAAGTAATGTCCCTTTTTTATGAGCTGGTAATCTGTACCATATCTTTTCTTATAAAATAATAAGTATATAATTCTGTAACATAACAATATCACACTCAAGCACAGTATAATACTTATAAAAGGGCATTACTTCTGCCTGACCCTGTATATGTAATCATTAGTTAGCATAGAAAGAGTGGCTTCTTACTCTTCAATGAATGTTATGGCAAAGGCTATGCACATACACATAAGAAAAATTACCTATGTAATTTGAGTACATATGAATTACATATAATTGCATATGTAATTATATACATATTATTTTTAAATAATTATATTAATGTACAATTTCTCATGTAATTGATGCACATATAAAAATATTTTTCTTTTTAATTTTTCTTGTATTTTATGAATAAATAAAAACATGGCTATGTGTTGAATACATCAAGCCCATCACCTTGAGAGTTGTAAACTTTTCAACCTTTCAATCTGAAGTGGATTATGGGAGCTTTAGCTGGAAGCAGCCAGTCCCAGAGTTGTGGTGGGAGATTTGCTAGGACCCTTTACCTTCTGTCAACATGGGTTATAATTCATAAAGAAAGGCACTTAAAAAATAGAAATCCGTTGCCACCACCTTTTGGCCTTAGTTAGATAGCTGATATAAAATTGTTGTCTGATACCACTGTAAGTGTTCCAACAAGATGCCCTGCAAAATCATCCAATTGAACATGACTTTTGCTCTTTATGTTTTACTACATAAAGCTCTTTTAAAAAATAAATCATGCGAGAAAATAATTATTAGGATGCTTCTTTCCCATCAACTCATCCTTCCTGATAAGTTTTCTGTTCCATGAAATAGAGCTTTGGAAAATCAGGAAAGAGCATAGATGTTTCTCTCAAAATGTCAATGATACATTGCATAGTGCTGAGAAAATGATACATTGCATAGAAAAATGAGCTGGTGCAGATTTTGCCCCAGGGTCATTTAAGGGCTATGCAAATACACTCAGGTGACTATTATAGCTTCTACTCAATGGTACTCATATGATCTAATTCCTTGTAATAACAATTGTATTAGGGATGGCATGCAAGTCAGAATAAATACTAACTTCACTCTAAGCAATATTGGTTTAGGGGACTACAGTAAGTCCATTAGGCATTAGGTTAGTAAATTGTTGAGCACTTGTTGGATTCAGGAATGTCTCATATGTTAGATATGGATCTAGTCCTCTTTTTCCAGCTACCAACACTTTAACGATTTAAAGTACCAATTTATTTACGGTGGCATCAATAGTCAGTTTTGAGGCCATCAGTTTAAAAAGAGAGTGTTTTCTTCTTAGCCAGAAAGAGAAAAACAGGAAGAGCCATTGCTAGGCATGACTGTTGGGCACAGATTCTTCTGTTGGCCTGGAGAGACATGGGAACTGATCCTGAGAAATTTGCCTGTCCTCTCGTTTGCCTCTCTGAAAACAATTTAGATTATTTATAATATAATCCTTGTTTAGTTAAAACTTGTTTCAGATAACACAATGTAGTTCTAATCTTGTGGCAACATCATAGTCTATTCTGGGGATTGCAAAAAGTGAATATTTTACACAAAACAAATAAGCAGTAACACTAGCAAGCAAACAAACTGTCAAGAGAATTTGTTCAACAACAACTTAGTTTGGAAACTCATACTTAAATCTTGAAGGAATGAACAAGAAGACAATTTCCATTATTTCTGAGCGCTTATTATGGTAACCCAGTTATGTTATAAATCTTAAAATTATCAACACTTCAGATTGAAGTTTGAAAATATACGATAGTTTAAATATATGACGTAGTGAAATTTAAATGTGAAATCGTCTCCTTCAGGCCACCAGTCTTTGTAGCTGGAGTGAAAAGAGCATGTTCTCATATTCTGATTCATCTAAGTCCAGTTTTCAGGTTTTGGGTGATGATTAAATCTGTCTGGCATGGGGCCATCCATTTCATACTGGGGTTTGTCGGTGGGGCTGGCTTGTCATACACTTCTGTAAATGAGAGTTTGGGAACTTTAACCAAAAGAGTGTGTAAAGTTTTCTTTGCTGAGTGTTATTAACTGAGGGACTCCGGATTAATTTAGCAGCCAGGTTTGTTCTTCCAGCCATAAGCCAGGCTGTCAGAAAAACTTAATTACACTTTAAGTGGGATGCAAATGAGTTGTGACACTACATCATTTCACATGAAAGGTCCATTACTTATATTAACTTGCACAATGCTTGCTCCTAAACCTAGGCCTCACCACAATATTCCGGGGATAATTATTTTTTTAAACATAGCTAAATGTAAGTAGAGTTTTATCGTTTAAAAGCCTGTTTCTTTTTTAATATTTAAGACTACTAATGTTCACTTTATGAATTGATTATGCATTGAACTACTGGGTACATGAATTATTTAAGGCTGGCAGAAGAAAAGTGTTTGACCATATGTCTGCTCAATAGTGCATTCTCAGTACCAGATTATTCTTTAAAGTAACTGTATATGAATAACTTCTTTAACATTTTTAACTGTGATTTGAAACAGAAAGTATAACAAACTTTAAAATCAGAAGTCTAAGGAATTTTATTCCAGGGCTTTAACAGATTTTTCTGAGCATCAATTGGGTAAGGAATGTATAAATATGTAAACATACATTTTATGTTTTATATTGATAGGTCAAAACTGTGAGTGATGGGGATAAATCAGTCATGACTATCTGACTAGGTGTTGTTAGAACAAGTACAGAAAATGCATTTGGTCCCACTTTGAAGAAATAGTTTAGTGGTCCTAGAATTCTAAGGGGAGAGATAGTTCACATTAGATTTATTCCTATATTCTCTGATATGGTGATAAGAGAGTTTTAGGAAAAATTTGTTTCTTAACCTAATTAGTCAACATAACCAATCAAGAGTGTTGGGTATATGCAGTGAGAAAGATAACAAGTGATGGATTTTTATTTGATACTTGTGCTCTTGGCAAAGTCCTAAGCACTTTACTCATATCAGTTCATTTAATACACACAAAACTCTACCCCCATTTTACAAAGGACAAAAATGAGAAAGAGAGCAGCTTAGGCAAGTCACCCAAAGTTGAACAATGTGCGTGAGAGCTAGGATTCAAACCTACTCAGTTTATTTTTAAAGCCCCTGCTTTTAACCACTATGGCATACGGCTTTAACAGTTTTTGTCTTATACTAACCACTGGATGCTGTTTCATTTTAAGTCACAGTCTGTATTTTCTCCCCCAAGGTGTAGTAGCTCATGATATTTATTAAATATAGACTTTGATATCAAACTGGAACAGATTTGGAAAGGTGAAATATATTCTGTAATTGAAGAATTATAGAATAAGTTCAAATTTTAGAGTGTACTGAGATGCTCCTCTAAAATTTAACACACTGAAATCATAGCTTATTAACAACTGCCTTGATGTTTAAAGGAATTATACAATTTTTAAATCCAAATTAGTCTCCTTATATTATAACGTGACTATCCATCTTTGAAATTTTAGAAAATATACTCCTAAGTTGAGGAAAATGCATATGGAGTGAAATTTATATTCCTTATTGTACCAACCATCTGTGAATTGCCTTTCAGCTTTAAATCTATCCTTCATTGCCTGCTCTGCAATAATGGAGCTGGATTCTGTATCATTTCTAATTTTCCACACAATGTTAATAAGGAAACAGAAGGCGGTAGAGAGACATTGCAGAGTTTCTCTTCCTGTTTCCAGTGTTTTCTGTTTGTCTTTTATTTGCTTCTACTGTGTGGCTTCCAGCAGTGCAGGGAGGCATGGGCACATTCAGTTGCATTTCCCCCTAGCTGTGCCCCGAGAGCACGCAGTTACCTTGGTGAGCTTGCATTCCTGCTCCTGCCCCTGCCCAGCTAACCAGCTCGCTGCCGATGTAAACACTATGCCCCCTGACTGACATATACATGAAAATGTATATGAAGTTGGTGAAGAATATTAGCATATTCATATTGACAATAGAAGAAACCTGAGGAATTATCCAGTCTAATCCTTTCTTTTTGTAGTTATACAGAGAGGTTTACTCTATGTGTTGTGTGTCATATGTTTTATGCAGCATGTAACACTTTGAAGTATTTCCTTTCAGGGTTTATATTTTAAGTAATGAAACTATATATAATTATTTTAAATAAAAATTTGAATTGCACATTTCAACAACTCATTTAATTGAAATAAAATTAATATTTATTGACTTTCTACAAATTTTCAGTGTTTCATGGAATATAAGAATATAAAAGAGACTGTTTCTAAGCTATGATAAAATTTAAAACCCCAATGTTGCAGTAAATCAGAATAGAATTTGATAAGACAAGAAGAATTAGGCACAAAGGGACTAGAGATTATATTTGGGCAATAAAGTGTGATTTCATGAAGATGACAGACTTAAAGAGGACTTGCAAATAGATGTGTAGGGTTTGAGAATTGGACTTACGGAATGGGAAATAGGGCATTTTCCCTTATGGAAAATACTTTCCAGTTTGCTTTATTGGGGCAAAGGCTAGGTATGGTGAATAGTGGGAAAACCTGACAAAATAACTCAGCTGATATTTTAAATTTTTATAGATCATGACACACAGTATTCCAATTAAAAAAAGTCAAGAAAATGTATGATGATTTAATCATTTATATTTCTATACATTCAAACACATTAATAAATCACATGAGTTAAAACATAGAACTTTGAAAGCAACAAAATTCTTCATCTTTGGCCTCTGAAAAAAGAGCTTTGAAAAGAATAAAGAAAACTAAAACCATTTTGAATGTCACATTAATGTAAAGATTCCACACTGAATCATATATGATACATTTGGTTTCATTTTTAGTAATTCTAAAATTCTCTGTCATTGGTATTAAATGTAATTTCCAACATTGACTTATATTAAAATAACTTAAAAGGCTTCATTTTCTGGATAGTGGGGATTAGATAGCCCAAACAGCCTTCAGTTTTTAAAAACCTAGAAATATTAGATAAAATATATCATACATGCTCATGAGAGAATTGGGAAAATCCCAAAGGATATAAATGATGGGGAAACAAAAGCTATGTGGCAATTGGTTATCTTAGGAAGTGTGGGTAGGAGTGGGGGGTGGTTCTACTTCTCACTTATCAAGAATTGGAATTTTTTTTTTAAAGATTTATTTTTATTGTGTTTGACAGAGTGAAAGAGATACAGAGACAGAGACAGAGAGAAGGGGGAGGTCCCAGAACAGTCTCCATAGTTGCACATCATTGGTTTTTCCACATAGTTTGATTCCACAGATGGGCGCGGGTCTGCACAGGGTAGGAACTGGGCCAGGGTCTCACACCGGTGAGAACCAAACTGGGGGCACTTCCCAGTTCAGCATATGGGTCCACACAAGCTGGGGCCGGGATTTGATCCTCGATCCCTTCGGCTGCAAAGTGAGCGCTTAACCCACTGAGCCATCTCAGCTTCCCCAAGAATTGGAATTTAATGGCCTTGTGGGGACAGAAAAGGATGCTGTGGATCCATATGAATCAGGGAGTTGAAAATGAAATAGACAATAATGTGAAAAACCATCACAGAGTTGCAACACAAGTGACTAAGTCAAGGGTGAACTGGAAAAGTATCTGCTGGCAGGGAAAGCCAACTAGGCGATTTATCTGTTAGCCTGAGTTAGGAGTTGGGGTGGAAGAACTTTCCTCTGAGATTTTACATTCACATTCATTTGGAGCTCAACTTTACACTATCTAGATGGTTTATACATTAAGAAATTAACCTAAAACATGAATGTTGTTGGTATTGTCTTTGGAAACACTGGGTTGAAGCAAGCAGAAATAACTAGAAGCCAGGCTTCATTGAACCTAAATTACGTTAATGGCTTGTAGGATTTTTTTTTTTTCAAGGAAAGTAGAGATACATATTTACTTCAG
Source organism: Craseonycteris thonglongyai (assembly GCA_004027555.1). Lineage (NCBI taxonomy): Eukaryota > Metazoa > Chordata > Mammalia > Chiroptera > Craseonycteridae > Craseonycteris > Craseonycteris thonglongyai. The sequence continues at coordinate 16,937 of PVKE010022024.1, forward strand.
ACTTTAAGTCAGTGGTTATTCATATGGAAACAAAATCCATAGATTTAACATACTCATAAACAAAAATCAATTCTAGATGGATTAAAGACTCAAACATAAAATGCTATAGAATTAAAATCCCTTCAGAAGGAAGTGTAGAAAAAAATATGTTCAAGCATATGTTATGGGTAGATTTCTTAAATAATAATCAGAAAGCATATAAAAGATTGATTAATTTATATTAAAAAATTCTGTGTGTCATAAGACACCATAAGCACTGTTGGTAAGAGTATAGATTAGTACAGCTAGTTTGGAGAGCAGATGGAAATACACACTTGAAGATGTGCATAACCTTAGAATCCAATAATTCCATTCCGACATATATAATATAGGGACACATACATAATGTACGGGATACATGTATTTGTATATACATAAATGTTTATTTAAGCATTGTTTTAAACTTTGGAAACAAATGAAATGCCTCCACAGAAGAATGAATAAGCAAATTAGTCACAATATTCATTAGACTAGAAAAATGAAAATTATGAGGTATAGCCAAATTATCAATGTAGGTAATCTCAAAAATATAACCTTGGACATATATAAATAGCATCAGTGCAGTATGCTACTATTTTATAAAAAAATAGCAACATGCAAGATGACACTTATTATATAAAGGGTGTCCCAAAATTCATGCAAGAAGTAATTTTGATAGAAAACACAGGTTTATAATTAAAAATTGTAAATTTTCATTGCTCAACAATGAAAAGGCATTGCTCTTTCATGTAGCGCTCCATTTTTAATAACCTTGAACTGTCAGCTGTCAGGCTGTCTTGTTTTTTCGTTGGCAACACTTTACCGCACGAATGACGCAAAACTCAAATCTTGCGTGAATTTTGGGACACCCTATACATATACAGAGTTTGTACAGTAAAATCGTAAGAATATGATTGAAATGATAAAAACCAAATTTAGGATAATAGCTACTTTGAACTTCTTAGAGAGGAAGATGAATGGAATTTTATTTTTTAATTGGACATGTTAAAAAATGATTAAAGAAGACAATTTAGGGGTTGTCAACAAACTTCATTTAACTCTTTATGAAGCAGACAGTCTCCACTTGCAGACCTGTAAAATAGGGCAGAAGTTAGGAAGCTTTCATAGAACAAACAATAAAGAAATTAGAATCTAAAAAAAAAAAAAGAATAAGGAAGAGAAAAATAGAAAATATCTGAATGGCTGGGGTCACATAATCAACCTTGTTTGGGGTGAGAAGGAACAAAAAAAATCAGTCTGGTGGTCCTCCCTTGTCTGTGGTTTTGCTTTCTGCCATGTCAGCTAGCTGAGGTCAACCAAGGCCCAAAAATATGAAATAGAAAATTCCAGAAATAAACCATTCCTGAGTTTTAAATTGTGCACCCTTCTGAGTAGCCCGATGAAATCTCACGTGGTTCCCTCCTGGCCTGAGACCTGCGTATCCCCTTTGTGCAGCGTCTTCACGCCTTCACGTGTCACGCCTTCACGTGTCACGCCTTCACGTGTCACGCCTTCACGTGTCACGCCTTCACGTGTCACGCCTTCACGTGTCACGCCTTCACGTGTCACGCCTTCACGTGTCTCGCACGTTGGTCACTCAGGACCCATGTTGGTTATCAGATGGACTGCCAGGTATCACAGGCTAGTGTTGAAGTCTCCCTTAATATGTACTTAATAATGGTCCCAAAGCACAAGAGTAGTGATGCTGGCTCATCGGATATGCCCGAGAAGACAGTGTTTCCTTGAAGGGAAAAGGTGAGTACAGTGCACTAGGAGATTTTGAGAGACAGAGAAAGGCCACGTGCATAAAACCTTTACCACAGTATCATTGTTCCATTTTATTATTAGCGACTGTTGTTAATCTCTTACTGTGCTTAATTTCGGAATTAAATTTTAGCATAGTTATGTCTCTATAGGAAAAAAAATAGTATATGTGGGATTTAGTACTGTGGCTTCAGGTGTCCCCTGGGGGTGTTGGAGCATATCCCCCGGGAGTACGTGGGGACTACTGTATACAGCAGAGTGCGCGTGGCGTTTGGGGATTGGCTGATTGAAGGTACTGCAGTTTGGGTCAAGTGGAGCGTTTCCAGGCACAGGAAAGTTCTCATTTGCTGATGTGGCACCTGGAGCAGCAGAAGCTTTACCTTGGGCCTGGCCAGTTAGTTCCACAGGTGGTTGATGTTTATTAGATCTATATTTTTTAATATGGCTGAACTAGCTCATAATATTCATTAAAACAACTGACAGCTTCTTAATTAATATAATTTTAAAATCAAATACGTATATTTCACGTCAGCATGCACACAACAAATTTTCCCAGTATCCTTGAGGTGTGTGATTTTTAAATCTTTGTAAATGAAAAGAACATTAAAAACAAACAGATAAAATGATAAAATAGACATAAAATCTTTGAATATCTTAAGCAGATAATATTGTAGATTACTGTCCTACGGAAATTATATTTTGAAAATAAAAAAAAGGATTGTTTTGAGTTAGAGTTTTAAAGTTGATGTCTCTTCACCACTTTATTTTTTCTACAGATGATAAAGCCCTAGATGCACAACGATTAGTTTACTCAAACTACTCAGTAAAATTGAGTCCAATTATTTTGTTTTCTATTTAAGGTTTAGCTATCAATACTTAGACTTCCCTCTTGCTAGATTATATATTTTAAAATAAAAAGCAATCAGAAACAATACTGATTTTTATCACACCCTTTCTTTAATTTTTTTCCTCATTTCATGCATAGGCAGTTCTAAATTTGAGTACATAACAAAATTATAAAGGGCAATCAATAATGGAAAATGCACTAGAGTGGCAGTCTTTGGTCGTTTGGAACTTTAATTTTGTACATCTACAGAGCACAAATAACAGTGGCTCATTAACCATTAAATCTGGGCAATTTGTCAAGAAGATATCAATGTTGCAAAGCACCACTTTAGCATTCTAGGACTCCCCACCAACTCCCTACCTGCAAACTGAATAACAAGCTGCCTCTCTATCAGGGGTCTGAAGTACAGGTCTCTCTCTCCATTGGAGAACATTAGGAGGAAAGGTTGTTAAGTGTTTTGTTTCTATTTCAGAACCTCAGCAAAAGCTCTTTTTTTCTGGTGGTGATCTGATTGATTATCATGATACTGACAATCTCACGTCCCTTGAGGGCAAGGAAAATGTATACCAGGATTTCAGGCCTGAAAAATGGCATGTATGTAATCATCACAGTCCCACCATCAGCCTTTAATCTGCTTCCTGCATCCTTCGGTGCTTGGAAATTTGAGAGAAATATTCTTATTTAGCAAGAACATCTGGCTCCCCATACAATTTTTTTCTTTTTCTAAAACAAGATTTTAGAATGTGTATTTTGGGGGAAAGGTTAGTAGGAATTTCCTAAGCTTTTGGTTACTTTCAGACAAGGCTACTAAAAATGTCTGCCTGAATAAAGCCTACTTTGTCACACAACAGAGCAAACCTCCATGTGTGCCGTGTCATTAACAAAGTGAGGATCTCCAGAGCTGAGGATGTCGTTGATTTTTTTTCTTTTTTAAATGACTGAGCAAATATTTACAGCACCATACATGCACGAAGATGAAAAATCAGTGCAATTGGAAAAAAAAATAATGGCTTAAAACAGTTTGGAAGAAAAGAAAGTACCCCAATAAATCACTTGTCATTGTGGATAATAGAATACTGCATCATCTTCTATCAGCTGGAATAAAGGTTAAAACACTGTGCTTGCTCTCTAAACTCTGATCTCGCTGGCATATTCAATAGTGGATTTCATCATTATGGCCTTTTTGGTAATGGAAACTATTCTCTTCTGTAATTGTTTGTAATTCCTGAAAACTCTTAGGGACTGTCATCTGCTTTAATAAGTAATACATTTTCTGCTGACTGTGTTGGGAGATAGCAGCAATAGAAAGAGAAAAGGAAATTTCTTTTGCCCCAAAGCACAAAATGTTGACAGAATGTTTCACACATAATTTAAAACATTTTTGCACCCCCACTCCCCCACCCCCGGCCCAATAAAAAACAAAAACAAACGAGTTTCAAAAAGAAAGGTTGTCTTGCTCTGAAAAATGATAGGGTTGAAAGGCAAGGGTATAGCATTGAAAACTTAATTTGAAAACCTTCCATCTAGGCCATGATCAGTAGTGATCTATCACTCAATCAGTCCAACCATTAGTCCTTGAGAAGTTCATCTCCTGACTGATCAGCTGTTAATCTCTTTTGTATCACTCCCTTCCTGTTTCTGAAAAATTTTGAAGATTTTATTTAAATAAAAATTGTGCATGCACATCATTTTAAGGAGTTGAAATATGCCGCCAGGTTTACTGCAAAAATAGCTATTTCCAGACATGCCTCCCACCATTCCCTCTACCTTGGAGGGGCCCCTTTTTCTTAGCTGATTATTTAACCTCTTCCATATTTATATTATAGTTGGGTAGGTATTTAGTGATTGTGTGATAATAACCATGTAAATATTGTTCAAAGAGCTAAGTTAGTTTATGTTCATTTCCCTATAAAATTTATGTTTTTTCTTGGGCAGAAGTGTAGTTGTCTTATTTCTTGTTCTTGCTATTTATATACCTTTCACTAATTAAACTTAATTGCCTAAATCTCCTCTCTAGATGTTCAAATGTATTAGGCATTTTATCAAATCATTGTATTTTTCTGTTTGTTTTTGGAGTCATTTTTTCCCAGAGATTGCTCAAATCTCGGCTGTTTTCCCTGGGATATTGTGGGACTTGTTTATCATCATGCTGGATCTCCTATTTTTTCTATCCCAGTTCTTCCTCACTGTTGGTGTGCTCTCTCGTTTTCTAAAATACGACCTTGAATAGCTTTCACAGAAAGCATAGTTTGTGGCTTTTTCTGTCTGAAAATATTTATATTCTACCCCGAAATATCAATTAAGCCTTTCAAAATTTTGAGGTAAAATTTACATAATTTACATAGAGTAAGTTGCACAAATTTTAAATGTACAGTATGATGACTTTACATAAGTGTATACCTGTGTACACCATCCAAATGAAGATATAGGACATTGTCACCAGTCAGAAAGATTTCTTAGTGCCCTGAGGTAGTCAATACCAACCCCCTTTTTGGAGGTTACCATGATTTGTACTACGACATGGATAAATTTTGCCTTCCTGAACCCCATAAAAATGGTGTCATACTGTATGTTTCTTTTTGCATTTATGTTTTTCCCCCTGCTTCGTATGCTTTTGAGACTCATCCATATTATTCTGTTTACCAATAGTTTTTCTTTTCTTTTTTCTTTTGCTACTTAACTTTGAATGTCTGAGTAAATCACAAAATACTGTCTTATATTTTCTTCTGGAGCTTTTTAAAAAACATGTTGCATTGAACATTTAGATCTATGATCTAACACCTTGGCGTTAGCCCAGTGAAACTGATATTTTAGTATTCCACTCTAGAACTATGAGACAACATATTGGTGTTGTTTTAAGTTGGTGATACTTTGTTACAGCAGCCATAGGAAAACAATACAAATGATTTTCTCCTTTGTTCTCTGTTCTCAGTTTATTAAGCTCTTATTTTATTATAACTTCTTGACCGCACCAGTAATTTTCTGATATTTGTTTTACCTCTCTCTCTCTCTCTCTGTCCAACTTTCTAGACTATTTCCTAAATGTTTCTTCAAACTTATCTTTCTGAATTTTTAGTTTCTACTATAAAGCTCTAATTTTCCAGGACTTTATCTCTCTTTTTGTTCTCAGAATGCCCTTCCTTTGTTTGATTGTTTTTAAATGGTGTCTTGTTCACGGTTGCAGTGTTTTATTTCTTTTGTCTCTAGGGGTATAGTAATTTTTTTTGGAATTTTATTCTCCCTGCAAAATCAGTCTCCTCCAATTTTATTTAACTGTCTGTTTTCATTTTCGTATTTCAGAGTTGCAACTTTCTTTTTTTTTAAGTACTTGGTTGTCTGCTCATACTTAAGAGTCGACAACTAAAAGATAAAGTACAAGCCCTGAACATGTGGGTAGAACTTTATCTCAAATTTTTGAACTATATAGTCCTGCCAGTTCCTACTAAGCCTTTTGGGATGATGTTACATAAATTGGATTGCTTCCTGGCCACCCTCAATATGGAGTAAAATCTTGCTAAATTATTTACTATTTGTCCAAATGTTTTCACCTTCTAAATTATATGCTTTTTTCTTCTTTTCTTATCACACTCTTTTTCAGCCTGTCTTTATGAGTTATACTTTTAAATAATAATATCTATAGTCTAATTTTAGTGTAGTTTGTGAGTAGACTGAAAATAGATGAACGTATTCAGTCTACTATTTTGGGCAGAAATACTATGGCTTCCAAAATATTTAAGCCTAAATTTTAAAATCCATGCTCTTCAATTTTGAGGTATTGTCCTCATTGTCTTTCTTTTTTATTTTATATACTCTTGTTTCTCAATTGTATCCATTCCTATGACTTCAACTGTCCTCAGTAGAACATGCCTTTGAACTTTTTATCTCTGTTTCCTACGTTTTCCCTGCATTTTCAGAACTTTACTTCTAGAAGGAGGGGTTCTTAATCAGAAGTTAGATTTTCTACATTTCCCTCAAAATGTTTTCAGAATCAATGTTCAACTTTATAATACTTTCTCTACACATAAGCTTGCTGCTCTTTTTGTGTTTTCTCACTTATTGGCATCCCTAATCATCTAAGATTTAAAACGGGAGATCATTCTTATCTCTTCTCTCTTATCTCCTATATCCAGTTAGTTACCAAGTCTTGCCAAATTTGCTTTCTAAGTATCTTTCACTATATTTTACCCATCCCCACTCCACATCATTAGTCTTCCTGCCTTATTTCAGGTTTTCAGTATCTATGTACAGACTATCACAGTAATCTAACTTGATACCTTCCTCTTATCTCTTTAAACCTCTAATCTATTGATATAAATTAATCATTCAGCAAAGACTAACTGAGTACTTAAATCTGTGCCAGCTATGGTATGCCTTGGAGTTACCACTGGAAAAGTCATGATTTTTCTTTGTATTAGTGGAAAAATTAATTTATTGAGAAAATATCACATTAATGGGAAATCATAAAAGAGCATGCACAGTCTCATAATAGGAGAAATACAGGGTACTAGAGAGCCATATAAGAAGGCACTGAGAAAGACTTTCTAGAAGGTCATGTATATAAAGACCACAAAAATTAGGAAGTATGTTTCATACAAAAGATACAGCCCCTTTCAAAGGCTTTGAAGTGGTGGTCATATTTGATGGACTAAAGGAAGTTAAATGACTGAAGCAAAGAGTGGGAAGAAAATGGGTTGAAGTAAAAGCTGAAGAAGTAATCAAGAGCCAGACGACTCTTCTCAACCAAGTTTAGGATATTGGGAATTTCTTCTAAGAAAAGAAGGAGATGGACAAGAAACTTTGCAATTTACACTGCATTGTAGAGAAAAAAAAAATCTACCTGTGGGAATGGATTGAAAATGCTCAAGTTTGAAGATGGAGAGCAGTTCTAATAATCCAGTTGGGAGATGGTGATGGCTTGAAATGGAGTTAGGGAACTGGAGAGTAAGAAAAATAGTCAGCTTTGTGGGATATTAGGAGGTAGGTTTGGAAGGATAAAAGAGTAGGAAAAATTAAGAAACATAGAAATGGCAGGTTTGTAGGAATGGTTCAGTTATGAATTAAATTTTGATTATATAGTCTGAAATGCCTGTGAGACATCCAAGAGAAGATACACAGAAATCTGTTTATATCTTTTCAGGCATAAATACACTGCCTAGTTCACTTCCTGTGTTCAATATAAAACCAAAGCCCTTTGTATAGCACTCTGAGTCCTTTCCATTGCCACCCAGCACATCTGTGTGGTTTTATCTCTGAGTAATAACTTCTTGACTCTTTGGCGTACTTATTCACATCCCTCCATGCCTCCTTGCCTCTAAATATGCTGTTGCACATTTGATCCGTACCATATGAAATTTGGCTTCATCATTTTCTACAACACAAATCTCTCACATCAGATATTTGTGAGGATGGTAGACTTAACTGAAGACTGTTACAGGGAGAGATCATATTACACAGCACACAGCTTCTCCAATCTCATGGGTAAGTCCCCCTTCTCTCACCTGCTGGATCTGTGCTGCCCAGTCTGCTAGCCACTGTGTTGGCCCTTGAGCACTTGAGGAGTAGCTAGTTTGAGATCACATGTTCTCATCTGAAAATATGTAAATTGCACACCAGATTCTGAAGACTTTGAAAAACTACCTTATTATTGTTCAGTATGGGGAAGCTGGGATGGCTCAGTGGGTTAAGTGCTCACTTTGCAGCCCGGGGACCCAGGATCGAATCCTGGCCCCGGCCCATGCGGACCCATGTGCTGAACTTGGGAGTGCCCCCAATTCAGTTCACTCTCTGTCTCTGTCTCTGTCTCTCTCTCTCTCTTGTCAAAAACAATAAAAAAAATAAATTTATTAAATAAAAAATTGCTCGGTAATAATTTTTTTTCAAATAATGATGTATTGAAATGACAGTGTTTTGGATATATTGTGTTAAATATACCATTAAAGTTAATTTTACCTTTTTTTTTGTTTTGCTTTTTAAAATTGTGACTACCATACACATAAAAATCTATCTGTCTATCTCTCTCTCTCTCTCTCAAATTATATAGTATCTAATAGACAAGTGCTATCCTAGACCTCTCTTCTAAGTGGTCACATTCTCCTGCCTCTATTATGCATTTAACTCTTGAGGTTTCATTTAAACTTATCTACCAAATCCCATCAAGAACTTTTATTTTGAGAGAGCAAGATGGTGGCATGAGAGGAGAACCCAGACATCTACCTGGGAAGGGACTTACAAACAAAAAGGAACCCACAGGGGAAACCCTGAGAAGCACCCTCAACTGAGAGAACCACACAACGCAGAACAACACACAAAGGTTAGAGGAAAAAGGGGAGAGCGGGAGAGGGAGGGAGAAGGAGCAGTTTGGGGACAGG
>PVKE010022025.1:0-25942 GCA_004027555.1 Craseonycteris thonglongyai
AATCTGTAAAATGTAGGAATGCAAGGAAAGGTATGAAAGGTAATTTTTTAGTTTTCCCAGTGCATTCCAATAAATAGATATCTGTCTTCTTTTAAGCACCTGGATGTTGAGAGCTTAATGTAATCGAGCTCATGCAAGTTGTGAAGAAAATTAGAAATTCTACCTCGTGCTGAGAGTTATAATTTTTCATGAACTTCTTGGACCTGGCCTGAGGGTCAGCTTTTACTACCTAAAAACATACAAGGGATGGTCATATAAAATCCAGTCATAAATAACTCTTTTTTTTGTAGTATGTGGCTGTATACTCTCTGGACAGCCCTCATACATCTGCTTATTTCCCAAAGTGCATTACTTAGAGCACTAGTCCTACAAAACATTGTAGGAAAAAAATGTTCCATAGTAATTTGAAGTTTGGGAAGCACCATATGATATGTTTACCTATTAGATAATTATAATACATTTTATTGTATTTATTAAGGTTTCTATAATCAAAATAATAAATGAAAACAAAACAACAAAAACTCTTTAACTTTAATAGTCATCTTAATGGGATCTCTCCTACTAAGATTTCATAGCTAGCAATAAGGCAGTATGTTTTTGACATAAGGATAAACAAATAGAACAAAGGGATAGAATAGAGAGTTCATTAACAGACCCTCATAGTAATATCTGGCAAAGATGACAATGCAGTGCAGTGGATAAGTATGATCTTTTCAATAAAAGGTACTGGGTCAATTAGATATGCATAGGAGAAAAATGACACTTACCTTATACCTAAATATGAAAAGAAAAACCATATAGCTTTGGGAAGAAATGTAGGTCATCTTAATGACATGGAGGACAGAGAATGTCTTCACAACATGAAGGAAAAAAAATCTTAACAGAACACATAAAGGAAAAAGAATGGTAAAATGCCCACATTTAAATGAAGAACTCTGTTTATCAAAGGATACTATTAAGGAACTTGAGAGGCAAGCCACAGCCTGAGACAAGAAATTTGTATCTGACAAAAGACTTGTATATAAAATATATTTTAAAAATTGCTACAAATTAGCATAAAAAAGGCAGACAATCTGACAGAAAAAAAAGACAAAATATTGAACAGTTATGCCAGACAAGATACCCAAATAGCCAATACAGATACGTAAAGGTGCTCAAATCCATTAGTCATCAGGAAAATGCAAACTAAACCTACAGTGTGGTTACAAAAGACTGGCTAAAATAAAAACAGAAAATTTCAAGTGCATTTTAGAATGTACAGCAGGGGTGTACAACCTTCTGGCTTCCCTGGGCCACATTGGAAGAAAAATTGTCTTAGGCTACATATAAAATACACTAACACTAACTATAACCAATGAGATAAAAAAAAAATTCATAAAGAAGTCTCATAATGTTTTAAGAAAATTTATGAATTTGTGTTGGGCTGTGTTCAAAACCATCCTGGGCTGCGTGTAACCTTTGGGCCACAGGTTAGACAAGCTTGGAGGAGCAATGGCAAGGCTCATCCAGTATTGTTGGGAGTGTAAATTAGTATAACTACTTGGGAAAATTGGTTGGCAGCATTACTAAAGTTGAATATATTCTTATTTTGTGACGCAGCAATTCCACTCTTAGATTATATAGCTAATAAAAATGTATATATATGTTCACCAAAAGACATGCATTATAGAATGTTCAGAGCCACACTGTTTGTAGGGACTGCCAGACTGGAAAATACTAAAATGTTTATCAACAGTAGAATAAACAGAGTGTGATAAATTCTCACAATGGAATGTAATACAGTAATAAGAATAAAACTACAACTACAAATAATAACGTGGCTAAATCTCGCAAGTATAATTTTGAGCTATAATAGGCAGACAGACACAAAACAGTACACACTGCATGATTGATTTCATTTATATAAAGTTTTTAAATAGGCAAAACTAACCTATGTGGTTAGATATCAGGACAGTAGTTACTCTAGAAGGAGGCTCAAAGGAGCTTCTGGGTGCTGGTAATGTTTTGATCTGGGTATTGGTTTCACCTTGTGAAATTGATTGAGCAATGTAATTATCATTCATATGTTTTCCTGAACATTTGCTATACTAAAATAAAACGTATGCTAAAAAAAGGCAGATATAGCAAAACAAAGATTTACTTAAAATTTTTTTTATGTCTAGGCTCCCAAAATACACACTTTAGGAAATGCTGGTCACTTTCCATACTGTTATTCTATTATCGATGTATGTATGTGTGTGTGTGTGTGTGTGCGTGTGTGTGTGCGTGTGTGTGTGTGTGTGTATGTGTGTGTATATATATATATATATTTCAAATCATATTGTTTTATTGAAATAAGATCAGATGAAATGATATTGAACAAAAAACATTAATAGACACTTCCCAATTAATGTTCAAGTTTGTCATTGTTGGTATATTGATGACAGTACAGCAGTGGGTGGTAAATTACAAAGGAATCATTTTATGAGCATTTGGAAAGTAATGAAGGAAAAAAATGCATTTTCATGCATTTTAATTACATAAATATTAAAACAAGGTCAAACTGAGATTGCTTTTTTTTATAGAAGAGTAGAAATTATGAACTTTAAAAACCTTCATTAGAAATGTATAGAAAGTATTTTTCAGTAAACAGCAAGTTTGTGGGTTTCTTATAATCTGATCATTTTTATACTTCAGGTTTCATTTATTATTGACATGTGAGTTAATTTGCTTTCATACCAGTTTATAAAATATTACCCCTTCCCCAAGTTTCTTAATATGTGTCTTACTAGTAATTTTAGAGACATTTTTAATGACAATGTGTGCCTGGATCATCCTGTAGATACCTTTCTCTTATACTAATTAAATAATTAAATCACTTGTTCCAGAATGTCGAAATGTCAAATGTCCAGTTTCTCTGCTTCCGCAGACTTCAGACTCTGACAGCCAACAATTGCTCTAAGTGTTTGACATTCAGAAATTGGAGAGAATAGGTCAGGACTCTGGCAAGTTGGTTTGCATTTTTAAGTAGCTTCGAGAGATGGAGATATGTTCAATGGTAATTTCTCTTAGTTTCTATGGTTGTCTTTAGACATTTTGTTTCTCAAGGGAAAATAAAAACTAGATCAGTTGCTCTTTTACAATGGTTGTCTTTAGACATTTTGTTTCTCAAGGGAAAATAAAAACTAGATCAGTTGCTCTTATTACAACTTTATACTTCTTTTGTAGTAATTCCTTTGGAAAATATAGGAGCCTGAAAGTCTGGGTATTCATAATTATATATTGTGTTTATAATACAGTCAAGTGAGATCATTATACTTATTGCCATGATATATATTTTAAAGAGAATTAGAGCCATTGTATATATCACTAAATTATTATTATTATTGTAATTATTATTATCTTATGACAGCTTTGCAATGTCCTGGTTTAAATTATTATTATTATTTTAAGATTATTTTATTGTGTTTTTGACAGAGAGAGAGACTGACAGAGAGAGACAGAGATAAGGGGGAGGGCCCAGAGCAGTCTCCATATTTGAGAGCATAAGTTTTCCATATAGTTTCACTCCGCAGGTGGGCACGGGGCTGCACAGGGCAGGAACTGGGCCAGGAGCCTCCTGCATAGGTCCCGGAAAGAACTAAACTTGGGGCACATCCAGGTTCAGCATATGGGTCTGCCTAGGTTGGGGCCAGGATTCGATCCTTGGTCCCTGGGGTTGCAAAGTGAGCTCTTAACCCGCTGAGCCATCCCAGCTTCCCCTAAATTATTTTTTATATAGCAGATTTATGCTTTGAAATTGTGGTTAACATAAAACCATAATATTGCTAGTCCTTTTTATTCAGATTTACAAGAAAAACCTTACTTAGAACAATCTGAATCTTAATTTAATCATAATCTTGTTAGCCAGTCATTTCAATTTTCTCTTTGGCAGAAATGTTTGCCTGATATAGTGACGAATGCATTTGCTTGACTTTCTTCAAGTGTATTTGTATTTTCTCCTCCTTAACTGTTATGGAAAGTACAAATGATGCCTATAAAGTAACCAAAAGGGAGAGGAGAAAGGAGGAGCAGCAAGTGACAACAGCAAGGGATTAGGCAAAATTAGCAAATTTAACAATTCAGATCTAAATAACCGAGTAACATGTCAAATCTCACACAGGGACCTCCATGGCAATTACATTTTTGTTGCTATGCTGTAATTTTATGTTAATAAATATTATTAAGGATGGGGGCGGATCCATCCCTTGTTATTGACTTCCTGAGCCAACAGCAGGTGATTGACGGAGTCTGAGTTTGTGTGCTGACAACCTGAAGTAACAGGAAAATGGTTGTGAAGTGGTTACAGAGTAATATCTATGAGCTGCTGCCACCAGGGGATGTTTAATGGTGTCACCATTATAGAGTAGGTATCACAACAGTGTGCAATTGAGTAGAGATGTCTAGGGCTTGTAGAAAAAATGTTGTTTGAACCTCAATGGCTAAGATTTTCACCAATTCCTTAGTGCCTTTGGAACTTGATATCAGAACTCTAGTAGTGTTTGTTGTACTTATGCATGTATTTGTAACTCAATTAAAGCCATTGTACTCTAAATATACTTTTATTTTAGAGATGTATTCAATTATTTGCAAGCATGCATGTTGTCATTTTTATAAAGTCTCTTGGAGAAGAAACCATCTAAGCATTGTTATTTATTTATGAGTGATTTTGTTTGATCCTTTTGGAATTATACATTCAAAATTATGGTATATGAAATGGAAAGATTCAAAAAAGTAATTTTTCTTATGAAACTCTCTCTTTTTTCTTTTTAATAATTAAAAAAAATAATTACAGCTGATATAAAGTGTTACATTAGTTTCAGGGTACAGCACAGTGATTAGACATTTATATAACTTATAAAGTGATCACCCTGAAAATCTAGTACCCATCTAACACCATACATAGTTATTACACAATTTTCCTTATGCTGTACTTTACGTCCCTATGACATTTTGTATCTATCAAATTGTAGTTCTTAATCCCTTTCCCTTTTCACCCACCCCAATTCCCTCACATCTTACAACCATCAAAAATGTGTCTGACTCAGGAAACATATGACATCACTTATAGGTGGAATATAAAACTGACAGTAACAAAGACACAGAGACCTATAGACACACTCAATAGTTCGGTGGTTACCTGAGGGAAGGAGAGGAAGGGGGAGGGGAGGTGGGAGTGGGCACCAGATGTATGGTAATGGAGGGAGAGCTGATTCTGGGTGGTGAACACATAATGCAATACATAGGTGATATAATGTAGATTTGTACACCTGGAACCTATCTAATTATTATCAATCAATGCCACCCCAATAAGTTTAACATTAAAAAAAATGTTTCTGTACTTATGAGTGTTTTTGTTTTGCTTGTTTATTTGGATCTTTTAATTCCACAAATACGTAAAATTATATGGCACTTGTCTTTTTCTGACTTACTCCACTCAGCACAATACCCTCTAGGTCCATCCATGTTGTTCCAGATGGTAAGATATCGTCCTTTTTATGGCTAAATAATATTCCATTGTATATATGCATTGCGTCTTGTTTATCCACTCATCCACTGACAGACACTAAGGCTGCCTCCACATCTTGGCCATTGTAAACAATGCTGCAGTGAACATATGGATGCACATATTCTCTCAAAGTAGGATTTTCAGTTTCTTTGGATAAATACCTAGAAGTAGGATCACTAGGTCATTCTTTGTATCTTGTTATAACTTTTGTTATAAAGTCTATTTTGTTTAGTATAAGTATTGCTACTCCAGGTTTTTGCTTGTTTGTTTGTTTAGATTTTTCTGAAATATGATTTTTCATCTCTTTTCTTTCAGTCTGTGTGTGACTTTCAATCGGAAGTGAGTCTGTTGTAGGCAGCATATATAAGGGTCTTGTTTATTTTTTTATTCATTCACTCACCCTATTTTTTGACTGGAGCACTTAATCCATTTACATTGAAAATAACTGTTGATAGATATGTAGTTATTACCATTTTATTATTAATACTTCTGAGTTTTTTCTTCTTACATAAGTTCCTCTAATATTAGTTTGGTGTTGATGAACTCCTTTAGTTTATTTTCTTTGTGTGTGTGTGTGTGTGTGTGTGTGTGTGTGTGTGTGTGTAAGCTCTTTATCTGTCCTTTGTTTCTAAATGACAGTTTTATTGGGTAGAGTATTTTTGGCACTGAGTATTTTGTGCCGATACCTCTGTCCTGGAAAGTTTCTGTTGAGAAATCAGGTGACCGTCTTATGCCTTGTAGGTAACTAGTTTCTTTTCACTTGCTGATTTTAACATTCTCTCTTTGTCTTAAACATTTGGCATTTTGATTATGATATCCAGATGTGGGTCTGTTTGCAATTCATCTTATTTGGGACTCTCTGAGAATTCTGACCTTGTATGTCTAGTTTTCTTTCCCAGGTTAGGGAAGTTTTCTATCAGTATTTTTTCAAATATATTTTCAATCCCTTGCCTTCTCCCTTTTGCTGGTACCCTTATGATGTGAATGTTTGTACACTTGATGTTGTTCAAGAGGCCCCTTAAACTATCCTAATATTTTTATTTTTTTGAATTTTAAAATTTATTTTACTGTTCTGATTGGGTGTTTTCTGCTACCTTGTCATCTAAATTGCTGATTTGATCCTCTGCTTCAGGTAATCTGTTTATTTCCTTTGCTGTATTATTTATTTCTGTCATTGTAGTCTTCATTTCTGCCTGGTTCTTCTTTTATGTTTTCTATCTCCATTTTTTAAGTTTTCTATTCCCTTGTTGAATTTCACTGAGATTATTGAGCATCCTTATAACTAGTGTTTGAAACTCAGCATCTGGTAGATTGCTTGTCTATATTTTGTTTAGTTCTTTCTCTGAAGCTTTGTTCTGATCTTTTATTTGGGACTTGTTGTCTCCCCATTTTGGCTGACTCTCTGTGCTTGCTTTTATATATTATGTAGAGCTGTATTTCCTACTCTTAGTAGAATCACCCTATGTAGTACATGAGCTGTTTGCCCAGTGACAGTCTCTCTTGTCACCTTAGCTGGGTGCTCTAGGTTTGTCTCTTGTGTGGGTTGTTTGTGCCCTCCTGTTGTAGTTGAACCTTGGTTGCTGTTTGCATATCAGTGGAACAGAAGGACTATCAAGTTGATTGTTTGTGAGGACTGGCCATGACTACAGTGAGAAGCTGTTGTGTAGGGGTTGACCCTACAGAGCAGGATGTTCTTTATAAGAGCTCTGGTTTCTGCCCAATCTGCCCTTTGGGTGCTTTATTGTGTAATTGTTTAGGTGGTACTCTGGTGTAGTCTGAACCGGCTACTGCTATGTTGGTTTTGGTGCTTCTTGTGAGGGGCTTTGTTGCAGGGAAAGGTCTCTAGCTGCCTGTGCTCTGCCCAGGAACTGTTGGTATGAGCTACAAGTTGGTCAGCAGATAGTTGCCACTTGTGCTAGGCTTGGAGGTGCCTGGGAGAGGATAAGCTGTGAATGAGAACAGCGGCTGCTATAACCGAGGTTGGGGCTGCTTAGCAAGAGGTACAGGGCTCACAGAGTCCAAATGTTGCTATTAGGTGGTTGTGAACCTTTCAGCAATTTTAAGAAAGTCTGCAGTATGAGACAAAACAAGTTATTTTTTATGTAAAAGCCATTGCAATCAGCTTGGGTAGGTCCACAAGTTGGTTGTAGCGAGGTCTCAGGGAAACATTAGGGTGAGGGGAATGGTATTAGCTAGGCAGGGGTAGACTCAGATTCGGTGCCTACTTGTATCTGTATGCTGGATGTGGAGAAAGCGCAACAAAGCAAAACTGGTTTCTGCCACCACTTCTATGTAGGAGAGAGCTGTCCCTCCAGCCCACACCCTGAAGCCAGAACATTCAGTTCCTCCTTGAATGTCCCTGGCACGTTTTGAGCTGCTGCCCCTGTTCTAGAGCACAGAGTGAGTGGAACACCTTAGACTCTAGCCACCCTCTCTTTCCATCAGCCACAATCTCTGCTGATTTTCATAGCCAGTATGATGGGGTTCCTCTTCCCAGTGTTGGTTCTCTAGGCTGGGTGCCTGGTGAGGGGTTGGAACCCCTCAATCTTTAAGAGGGACCCCTGCAGCCAAGCTATCTTTCCTGATTTTTAACTGCTATGTGTGGTGTGGGGACCAGTATGTTCTGACTCCTTGCTTCTTCTACCCATCTCAAAAGTGGCTTCTTTTGTATGTCCTTAGTTGTAGGACTTCTGTTCAGCTAGACTTCAGGTAACTCTCAATGATAATTTTTCTGTAGTTTAGTTGTAATTTTGATGTGGTTATGAGAGGAGGCAAGCACAGTGTTTACTACCTACTCTGCCATTTTGATTGAAAGGACTTAAGAAACCCTCTTGTTGGGGATTTTCCTCCTAGCTGAATATTTGTCACATCACTTTCATCTATTTGGTAATCTCAAAAGCACTGGCTATGTGTCAAGATCCTGAATCAGTGTGAACAATCTTAATAATAAATCCTTTGTGATTAATATATCGCCCCATTTATTGCTACATATTTATTTGCATACTCTTTTTTCTTTAAATGTTCAACTGACATACATTAGTTTCATGTGTACAATATTACTTGAGTTTTATAAAAGGTGTCCTAAAATTCACACAAGATTTGAATTTTGTGTCATTTGTGCGGTAAAGTGTTGCCAATGAAAAAAAAAAAGACAGCGTCACAGCTGACTGTTCAGGGTTATTAAAAATGGAGCATTACACAAAAGAACAATGTGTTTTCATTGTTGAGCAATGAAAATTTACAATTTTTAATTATAAACCTGTGTTTTCTATCAAAATTACTTCTTGCATGAATTTTGGGACACCCTTTATATGTTATGAAGTGATCATCTGATAAATGTTGTACCCATCATACCCATACAATGAGTGGTATATTTCCTATGTTTTACATTCTTGTGGCTATTGTTATATCTGGCAATTTGTACTTCTTAATCACTTTCACCATTTTCACCCATCCCTCGAATCCCCTCTCCCATCTGGAAATCATCAATTTGTTCTGTGTTTGTAAATTTTGTTTATTTGATGTAATATTTTTCAAAACAAAAATTATACTATAAATTTTAACATCTCAAACTGATTATTCTTAACACAATGGTACCTCAGTACTCATCATGAATTGGTTTTGGAAGGCACGATGAGTACCTAAAACAATGAGTACTAAACAAGTTTTTCCCATACGGAATAATGTAAATAAATTTAATGTGTTCCCAAAACAAAAATACACAGAATGACCACATAAGATTAGGTAAGACTGCAAAGGGATGCCCAAAGGGCAAGAGCTACAGCACAACTAACACGTGACTCTTTGTTTCAGTTGGAAAGGTAGCAAGTCACAGGGCAATCGACAGTGACAAGTTCTAACTTGCACATAGAGTACCAAACAAAGGAAGAATCCTAGGACAAAATTTTCACATTAAAACACACTGAGTATCATATTTGATGAGTTTCAAAGCAGTTGAGTAGGAAGGTATGACTGTATATTGGTTTACATTACACACTCACAATCTGTCAGTCCTATATATAATATAAACTGGCTCATTGTCAACCTTATTTTGTTGCTAAAAATAGATAGATGCTAATATGATGTTACAGCTAACCTTGTCTATATTACAATTAACCTTTAACTGATCATTGTGGGAGCATTTACACCAGAGAATTGCAAATGTCACAAATCACACCTCCCTCCTCCCCAACTAGTTATTAAACATTTACTAGCACACTACTAGGTGTAGCAGAGAGATCATGGCCTTGAAATTGGTCAGACCTAGGATAAAATTCTACTTCTTTCTTGCTGTTATTCTGGCATGTTATTAAACTTTCTTAAATGTTTTATTTTCTTAATACAAAGAGATAGAAAAAGTATTGTGAAAATTTAATTAGCTAAAATGCAAAGTACCTGGTACAGGTTCTTAATGTATTTTTGAATCCTTTTCCTTTTTCCATTCACCTGGTAGAAATTGTCCTAGAATCTGGGGTGAAAATAAATTGTAATGGATGTCAAAATTCTACAATTGTGGGCAGAGAAGAAGGGCCAGAATTTGGGCACCAGAAAAGAAGTTCTCTAGTAGGGTTGGCATATCTCAAATAGTTACACCTAAAATTTACCCGGGGAAAGTGAAGACAAAACTCTTTGACAGTAGAAGCTCCTATATAGCACTATAGTACTTCTGCAGAGGCAGAGTTAGCTAGGTCAGTGCTGTCCAACCTTTTGACTTTCCTGGTCTACATTGGAAGAAGAATCATCTTGGGCCATACACAATATACACTAGCACTAGAGGTAGCTGATGAACTAAGAAAACAAGTCACACAAAAAAAATATATCATGATGTTTCAAGAATTTACCTTGGGTCACATATCAAAGCCATCCTGGGCCACAGTTTGGACATGCCTAACTTAGGTCTTCCTATTTTCGAAAGCTGTGCTGAGTTGGGGTAAGAAGCCCAAGACTGATGAGTAGGAAATCCATAGGTGGTTGGAGTGAGCCCTAGTACTAGATATCAGAGTGATCAGAGCCTGGGTTCTCCCGGCATAGATCTCACTTGATCCTGGATAATGCCTCTTTCCCAGTCCCACGATTTTAGGCAGCAGAGAAGTGAACAAAGCCTGCAGGACACAATGTCCCAGATATGGTAGAAGGGAAATTGCTAGGAACCAGCCTGGGTGAACGAAGTCTCTGAGTTCAAGCCGTGGGAATTAAAGACAGACAAAATTATCTGCCCGCTGTTCTCAATAGGAACAGCCCTGAATAGCTGTATTGCTTATTTTTTATAGTATATATGTGCGTCATCACAAGGAAATATCAGGCATTGTTTATCTCAGCTAAGTCTAGTCCAAGGACATCTTTATCTCAAGCACGTACCCATTTCTTTGTAAATTGTTTTGTTCTCTGGAACACTATGTTGCAAATTGTCAGCTCTCAAGCCTTCATGCAAAGCTGCACGTATCCATCTAGTTTATGTCCCTTCTGGGAGGTTGGAGGTGCCGAGGCCCTGCCATCAAAGCCCCCGGTCAGCCTTCCCTGTCAAGCACATGACCAGCTCCCAACAGGAAATCAGGACAATGTCCAAACTCAATGTCAGAGTGAACATGGTCTGACAGAACTTCCCAGAGTAAGCACAAACAAAATAAAACAAATAAAAAATAATTGTAATTATGGCAAGCATACAAAAACCTATGTACAAATACCACGAGGAAGAGAAAAAAGGAAACTATTACACAAAACATAGAAAGAACCCAGTCTAAAAGAAAATATCACCGAGAAATAACACTCCTGTGAATAGATTCTAGAGAAACTTACTGATAGTAGGAGCTTATTAAAACCAGAGTTGGGGATACTGGAATGGCTCAGTGGGTTGAATGCTGGTTTTGCAGCCCAGGGATCTGAGGATCGTACCCTGGCCCCGGCCTGTGTGAGCCCATATGCTGAACTAGAGTGTGCCCTGTTCGGTTCTCGCTGGGGTATGCTCCCCATGTAGGAGGCCCTCAGCTTGTGGGGCATGCCTCCCATACCAGCCTGGTTCCTGCCCTGCACAACCCCATGCCCACCTGTAGAGTGAAACTATATGAAAAACTAATGACCTGGGCCATCCCCCTTCTCTTTTTCTCTCTCTGCCTCTCTTTCTCTCTCTCTCTCTCTCTCTCTCTCTCTCTCTCTCTCTCCAACAAAAGTAATAAAAATAAATCTTTAAAACCAGAGTTCAAAGATAAGATGATTAAACAGAAGAATGGGATGAAAAAGGGATTGCTGAAATGTGAATAGACATTGAGAGCAAAAACAACACAATTACAGATATAATAAATAATTAAAAGGCAGCAAATAAAGAAAAACTTGGGGAGCCAGGATGGCTCAATGGGTTAAGCGCTTACTTTGCAGCGCCGGGGACCCAGGATCGAATCCCGGCCCCAGCCCGTGCAGACCCACGTGCTGAACTGGGGAGTGCCCCCAGTTCAGTTCTCTCTCTGTCTCTGTATCTCTCTCTCACTCTGTCAAAAACAATAAAAACAAACAAACAAACAAAAACCTTTAATTTGAATTTGAATGTAGAATATGGAGTGAATATTTGAGATAATTGCAGTGAATGCAAAAAAAAATGACTAAAGAAAAAAGCAATTACAAAGAATTTAAAGAGAGTTTCTAATTTTTTTTAATTTGAAATCGCATTTATTTTTGTTTGTGGCCTAGTTAAATTCATGAATGGAAAAAAACAAAACAAAAGAACAAAAAAACAAAAAACTAGAAAACCAATGAGTAGAAAGAAAAAAGAACCTTAGTAAAGCCAAGGAAAATACATAAAATTGGAAAATATATGTAAAAAACAAAAACAATGGAGAAATGGAAAATATATTGTGATTACTGTCTCCACAAGTATATTAGTAGTCATAATAACTACATATGAGTTGCATATTAATATCACATAAAAGACTTAAAGTTTATCATATAAGGTTAGAGTTTATTTTAAAAGATTTTTAAAAATTAAAAGGTTTATATAATTTGAAATCTATGTACTACTCTAATATGTATCCAAAATATGTGAAACAATGTCAATGAAGGCACAAAAATAAATTTACAATTTTATCATGTTAGAAAAAATTTTAAACACAGTTCTTACTTGATGAATCAAGTAGACAAAAAGAATATATATATATTGAGACTATGGAGAATGTAAACAAAATAATTTAGCCAATTTCTGCTGAAGGGACATATATGGCGACTATAGCAACTCCATGAGAATTCACATTTCCTTTTATATTTATTTATTTATTTTTAATTGTTTTTTGACAGAGAGAGAGAGAGAGAGATACAGAGAGACAGAGACAGAGAGAGAGAGAACTGAACTGGGGGAGCTCCCAGTTCAGCACATGGTTCCGCACGGGCCGGGGCCAGGATTCTATCCTCGGTCCCGGCAATGCAAAGTGAGCGCTTAACCCACTCAGCCATCCCGGCTTCCCCCACATTTCCTTTTAAGCACAGGTTTACAGAACTGAGTTTATACTTGAGAACAAAGTGATTGTTTTTTGTTTGTTTTTTTCTGAAGTTGAACAATTGCAGGCAGCCATGGCCTGTGAGCCAGACGCAGATCCTTGAGCAGCTTCAGGATGATTGGCTAGAAGATGCTCTATTCCTCCTCTCAGAGCCCAGTCAGAAAGCACCGTGCCCGCCTGAACCAGCTGACCCTGGCACCGACGTAGCGGGGGTAGCTGAGAAGAGCTATGCGGCAGCCAGCCTGGGAAGGCCGAGGCCCGGGACGGGCAGGAGGAGCCCAGCGTGCCCTGAGCAGTTGGTCCGGATCCAGAGGAACAAGGCATGCAATGTGCAGGTAGGTTTTGGTGAGAGTTGAAGCAGGACCTCAGCAGAGAGTTTGGAAAACAGTATTTTATAATGCTAGTGGGATTTGTTGCAGAAGAAAGAAGACATTACACTGTTTATCCCCCGCCGCCCCCGACTGTCTTCACATGGACCCACACATGTAGCAAAGAGATATAAAAAGGTTGTCATCTTAGGAAAGGATCACATTCTGATCCTGATCAAGATCATGGGCTCTGCTTTAGTGTTCAAAGACCTGTTCCACGTCCATCAAGTTTGGAAAACAGTTATATCCATCTATAGACACAGATGGTTTTGTTCATCCTGGTCATGGAGATTTATCTAGGTGAATCAAACAAGTTCTATTCAATGCTGTCCTCACAGTCTGGGTGCATCAAGCCAATTCTCACAAAGAGAAAGGTTGGGAGCAGTTGACAGATGCGGTTGTGTGTTTGCTAAATCAGAAATCCTGTTTCCTTGTCTTCTTGCTCTGAGGTTCTTATGCCCAGAAGAAGGGCAGTGCCATCAATAGGAAGTGCCACCGTGTGCTGCAGACTGCTCATCCCTCCCCACGGTGTACAGACGGTTCTTTGCATGTAGACCTTTCTCTAAAACCACCGAGCTGCTGCGGAAGTCTAGCAAAAGAAGTCTAGCAACTGGAAGGATCTGTAACCCTGAACTAGGGGATGGTGCTCCAGGCAGTTCTCTAGAAGCTGCTAGTGAAGTGTTTGTCATGAAATCTAACTGAGAAAATAATTTCCCTAGTGATTCTTAAGCACTCTGCACAAGGGGGAAATGTTTCTGTAAAGTGGCCATGAGCCAGGCTACCCTGGAGTGGCAGCTTTATCCAGCCAGACACAGTAGAGACCACCCACAACCATGTCTGTCTTTGAAAGTGACTTTGGCCTAGAATACAGTCCAAGTTCTTGGGAGAGGAGGCCAGATGTTCTAGGCTTCTACTTTCTGTTACCAAGACGGTTAAAGGGGAGATAAGCACATTTTGGGTACAAACAGTGGCTTTTTTACATAGATTAGATTTTAGATTATAAGGTGTTGGAAATTTTGTTTGTTTGTTTTTAAATTTAGAAAGGTCATCTTTGCCCAGGCTGGTGTTCAGTCTTAGCCAGGTCCACTGTCCCTTGGATCTTTTATGGAACCCTCAGGCCCCTCCTTGAAGGAAATACCAGGATATTCTTTTGCAAGTTCCCAGAAATCAGGGATCAATTTCCTGATTGTAGTAGAGGTGAAAATTCCTAAGAAATAGTCCTTGGTGTGAACATTCACACACTGGCAGAGGCCAGGAGAAGTGGGCTAGGCCTTGTTTAAACTGCTGTTCTTTGGGTGTTTCTAGGATTAAGCAGCGGAAGTTGAACAGGAACAAGGAGAAAAGGGGATTTTTAAAAATTAATTAATTAATTATTATTCTGTTAAATTTATTGGGGATGACATTAATTGATATCAATTACGTTATTTCCAGGTGTACAATTCTACATTACATTGTCTATACATCACATTATGTGCTCACCACCCAGAATCAGCTCACTTTCCAGCACAGTGTGTTTGATTCCCACTCCTTATTCCCCTCCATCCATCTCCCCCACCCACCTGTCCCCCACACCCTCAGGTAACCACTAAACTATTGACTGTTTCCATGAGTCTTTGTTTCTTTGTTCCTTTCAATTTTATATTCCACCTGTAAATGAGGTCATATGTTGCTGGTGGGAATGTAAATTGGTACAACCACTGTGGAAGGCAGTGTGGAGATTCCTCAAAAAACTAAGAATGGAGTTGCCATATGACCCAGCAATCCCTCTCCTGGGTATCTACCCAAAAACCTGAAAACCTTAATCTGCAAAGATATATGTATCCCAATGTTCATCACAGCACTGTTCACGGTGGCCAAGTCGTGGAATCAAAGTGTCCTCTGATAGATGACTGGATAAAGAAGTTGTGGTACATTTACACAATGGAATACTACTGAGAAAGAAGAAAAAATGAAATACAGCAATGTGTGATAACATGGATAGACCTTGAAAACATCTTATTAAGCAAAATAAGTCAGGGGATTAGTTTTTTAAGGGAGGAAATGTCTTCCTATGTATATCCTGAGTTGGGTTTTTAATACAGCATAATGTAAAATGCTGTTTTTTAATAGACTAAAATCACTTTGAAATACCTTTCTGCAACAATGGAGAATTTTCCTTTTGAAAAATACTTACACAGGTGTGTATATGTACTTTCTTAATTTTTTGTTTAAGAGATAATCTTTATTAGGTCTGCATTGCATCCTAAATCCTGTTAGGGATGCTGTGTTGCTGATAGTGGGGTTTATGAGTTAACCCTGCTTCAGTTTGATAATAAGAGGTCATTGACGTTTAAAAAAAAAACAAAAAACAGTAAGTATTCTAAAATTCACATTCTATGATTAATATAAACTATGTCAAAATTACTGAGCAAAATTTAGAAGTATAATAACGCCTTACAAAAGTCAGAGGTCAATAAAAAATTATAATATTTTAAATACTTGATTTTTAATGATGTTATGATATTTTACTCTATTAATATGTTAATTCAAATGAACATTCTTCTATTGTAGAATTTTTTTTCCATTGTAAATAACCTTGCCATCAAACATTCTTATGATAAATATGTATATGGACTAAACTTGGATTTTTTTTCAATTACTATTTTCTTTTTATTTTTTAATTATTTAAACACACACACACACACACACACACACACACATAGATACGTATTTACTGGGGTGACTTTGGTTAGTAAGGAGTTTCTGGTTTTGTTTTGTTTTTAAGATTAATTTATTGTTTTAGAGGAGAGAGAAGAGTGAGAAAGAAGTGGGAAGGGCCCAGAGCAGTCTCCATAGTTGTACATCATTAGTTGTGATATAGTTTCATTCCACACAGGTGGATGTGGGGCTGCATGGGCAGGATCCTAACTGGAGGATTCCAACATGGGAGGCAAGAACATTTGCCACTATCCCAGCTATTATCAGCTGCACCACAGTTCAGCATATGGGTTTGCATGGGTTTGCTTGGATTCAACCCCAGGTCTTCATGGTTGCAAGGCAAGCATTCAACCAGCTAAGCTATCTCAGCATCCCCAAAGAGTTTCTATTTTTCATTTCACGGGATTTTTGTTGGTTTGTTTTGACCTCCCCCCCCCAAAAAAAAGAGGCTGATTCTATAGTTATATAACCATTTCCATTTGCTTTTTCAAAGATGTGAACAAAATGGAACAGATGAAGGTGTGGCTCTTCACGGAAGTGACTCCTAATGGTCAATGGCTTCTAGAAATGTCTTTTTCAATGCAGTGATGAAATTGTTTTATAAATTGCCCCAGTTTCATAAAAAACAAACAAACAAAACAACAACAACAAAAAGTAATTGTGGGATGAATACAGCCTGAAAGAATGTTCACCTTTACCGTGTTTTGCTTAGCAGTGTATAAGAGGATGGTGAATGAGACTTCTTATTTCGAAATTTTTGCTAAAACTCCAAAACAGAAAATGGAGTGTTTCCATCTTTTACAGAAAGCCATCAAGAAGCCTTGAAATCTCTCCTTTGTATCTTTTTAAGCTATAGAAAAGGCTAAAACATTTTTTAAGGTATAAAAATTATTTTAAAACAACAGATTATATGAAATCACACAAAATAGATGATAGGGTCAAAAGGTACAAATTTCCAGTTATAAAATAAATAAGTCATGGTTATGTAATATATAGCCTAGCTAATAATAGTTGTTAATACAAAATTGCATATTTGAAACTTGCTAAAGGAGATCTGAAAAAGTTTCATCACACAAAAATTTTATTTTTCTAATGATGTACGTTGATGGATCGTAACTACAATTATTGTGGTGATCATTTAGCAATATATATAAATGGCAAATCATTATGTTATACACCTGAAAGTAATATAATGTTATCTGTTAATTATACCTCAATGCAAAAAAAAAAAAAAAAAATCACATAGAGACAGCTGAATTGGTCTCCAGTCACCACCCCTCGAGCGGTATCAGTAAAAGTTAAGGGCTTCATGATACTCAATGTGGTTTTTCAGTTCTTGGCCTAGTAAGGCATGTGATAATTTTTCCCTTCTGATAGCCATCTCTTCCAAAATCAAGAAAAATGAGGTTGAGGAGAATACCCACAGGAAGTGGGAATTATCTGGAAAACAGAGAAATTGGCATCTCAATCCTGGTTTAGATATCTGCTCCATGGCAGCCTTGCAGATCTCCACAATTATTAAGTAAGCATTGGTGGGGCAACTACAAGGCAGAGAGAGAGAGAGCAGTTGTTGAGTAGC
Organism: Craseonycteris thonglongyai; assembly: GCA_004027555.1. Lineage (NCBI taxonomy): Eukaryota > Metazoa > Chordata > Mammalia > Chiroptera > Craseonycteridae > Craseonycteris > Craseonycteris thonglongyai. Next base: position 17,653 of record PVKE010022025.1, read on the forward strand.
TAGTTCAGCCACTGTTTAGGAAATAAGGAGGTGAGTTTTTACCTATGGTTACCCAATACAAAGGAACCATGTGTGCTTGATCACTGGTGATGGCATTTGAGGTAGGGTTGGAAACATTGAGCCAGAACAGATGTTTCATATCAGACAGTTATTCAGTGGGGAGGTATCCCCAAAGAGACCAAGTGGAATTCTCCTGTGTTCTCCTCAGTAAAATGAGCATTTCAATACCCACCCTAGAGAGAATGTTTTTGGCTGAGAAGAGAGTACAATGGCAATGGTAGGTAACAATGTTTTTAGTACTTTTGTCTAAGTTCTATTATCTGCTTCAATAAAGAAAAGGCTAGAACCAGAAAGAAAAAGAAAGAAAGAAAGAAAAAAAAAAAAAGGCAGAAGTACAGGGAGCCCAAGTTAGGAGAGGGTAGTGCTTATTGGATATGAAATTGAAGTCTTCAATTTGGGCAGGTTTGGACAGTATTGTCGACTCTGGTTCAGATTTTCTTAAGAGGAGAGAAAGGAAGATTCAAAAAGGTGGTTATTGTAAACAAACCATACTATGTTTGGACTCTACTGAATTAAGATTGTTCAATTAATCTGTCAACACTTGTGTGACATAAAATGCTACTATAGGCATTTTTAGAGGCTGCTACTTTTACTTACTCTTTGGTATGATGGATAGATTTATGGTTAGAAACCCTATGAGATTTTTTTAGGTAGTCCTGATTCAGTTAAATCTCGGGACATAGGTAATTGACTACATAATTCTTGTGATACAAGTAAGCACTCAACTTATTTAGTACTGATAATTATCTTTGAAATGAGAAATATAAATTATATTCACAATTCTGTGTTTAAGAATTATCATAGTCATGCTCTTAAATCAAATTAATTAAGTCTTCACTTTTGGAAATTCTTGTGTCTACATCTCCAGAATTTCCAAAAAGCCCATGCAGGCATACCTCAGAGATATTGTGGGTTGGGTTCCAGATCGCTGTCATCGAGCAATTATAGCAATAAAATGAGTAGTGATTTCTTTTGCTGGTGTAGGGTCTTGCCTTTAGTTTGGGAAGGAAACAACATCTGTGAAGCACAAAGCAAAGTACAATCAAACAAGTTATGCCTGTACATTTTGTCACTGTCTGCTCTAAAGCACTACCTTCTTTTCAGATCAGAGGTAGGTAGAGCCACAGAGTACATTTGAACTCTAGGTTTCTGTTTCCTTGTTTTGAGTCAGGGAAGAATGTTAAAAAATGGTTTACAGGGAAAGCTGGGATGGCTCAGTGGGTTGAGCACTCGCTTTGAAGCCCCAGGGACCGAGGATCGAATCCCGGCCCTGGCCCATGAGGACCCACATGCCATGCACAGCCCTGTGCCCGCCTGTGGAGTGAAACTATATGGAAAACTAATGTCAACTATGGAGACTTCTATGGGCCCTCCCCTTTCTCTCTGTCTCTCTCTGTCTCTGTTTCTGTCTGTCAAAAATCAATAAAATAAATCTTAAAAAAAAAAATGGTTTACACACTGTTTGCTTGATATGCAGCATGGCCTTATGCATTACTGGACTGGTCACTTTCCCTGGTTTCCCTGGTTTCCCCCACTCTTTTCAGCTCTGTGGGTAGAAGTGGAGGGTCCTGGTAGAAGAGTAGAGTCAGACCCATGCACCCATTCTCTTCCTCAACCTCTCCTAGGCTTCTTTTCCACATCCTCCCTTCTGGGAAGGATTTTACATGTTCTGTCTTTGAGGGGTCTTCTTTGCAGTGTAGTGAAGGAGATGCGTATGCTATTGGCTTTTTCTTATTAATTCACCATGTTATATAGGCAGTGCTTCTAGAATTTTTGACAAATATAATGAGTAGGTAAGAGGGAGAAGAAACAAAGTGGAGTGAAACGCATGGCAATGAAACTAGGATGAACAAGGAAAAGAAAACATATTGGGTAAAGTAAAAGCAGAAAATGAGGGGTGGAAGAACGACATTGGAAGTTGCTTTCGATTTTTTCTCTGTAGAACCAGTATTGCTAGGCTGCCCTGCTCTGTGATTTTTTAGTTTGCATAATTGAGTGGATGTAATTGAGAGAATGTATAAATGGCATATCTTCGATTATATAACAAAGTCTAAGCAGCTCACTGTTGTGTGAAAGCGAATGAGCACTAGATTTTACTAAACTGTTATCCTGCTTTGGCAGCTATTATATTGTGAAAAATGATTGCAGAATTAATTAATTAAAGAGTTTATTATGCTATCAGAGTGTATTTCCATTGAGCAGTAATAATGAGAATTCATTGTTAGTCAATGAGTATCCACCATTTGCTAATGAAAAAGTTATTTTCTAGTTTATATGTATTGCTTTTGAAACACATCTCTATTAGGCCACATATTAGAACTTTATTTATCTGAAGAGGTGTTAACTTTATGTCTTTTCACTGAAGGACTAGATTGTCATTAAAGTGTCAAGATCTTTTCATATCCAGTTTGCTTTCTTTTCCTTTGCTTATTCTTAATCTATTTCATTTTCCCCAAGTAAGTAGTCAACTGATTCAGTTAGAGCTGAGTTGAATCTAGCAATTCATTGCTGTTAAGGTTTTTCATGCATATAGAACAATTCCTTATAAAAAATTAGAAACCAATTTCTATTGATAAGAAAGTATTATTTTTTTGCTATATATAATTGTTAAAGGAGTATCTCTGTTAAATTGTTTAATTAAGTATATTTTAAAGATCCGTGTGAGTTCATCTCTATTTCAGAATATCTGGAAATTATAATATTAAGAAAACTTGATACCTTTCTCCCTGTTACATACTCCTTAATAAGGGAAATCGTGATATGACAAGTAGCATTTTTAAACAATGAACCTGTGACCTCTTTTTGGATAGTTTGTACAATAAGCCAAGTCCTCCATCATCCCCGGTATGCACTCAAATTTAGTATCCCATGGAACTGGTGGTTTCCTTCCCTTTGCCAGTAGGGGCTGTACTTGAAGAAATGGTCTCTGTACCTGAAGACATGGCTAGCTTCCCTCAGGCTACTCCTGTAAGTAGCTGTCACTACAAAAGATTATTTCAGTGTTTGCCCTATAAGAACAGAAGTGGGTGGGTGTTCTTCCTGTGGAACATGAATCCATGCATGTTCAGGAGAGCACCTTAGTCCTTGTCCACTTCTCTGTAGGATGATGGTAGGATGGGAGACTGGACTCTTCTCTTTTTCTGGTTCTTGTCTTCTAAGTTCCCCTAGACAAGCTTTTGTGGTACAGTAAGATCAAGGCATCCATGGTGTAGGACAGAAGTCTACTGTCTATTGATACTTGAAAATTGTGACATGACATACTACTTCACTCTTCTGGCTTCTCTGAGGAGGAATTTTCCCTGAACATGCCTGGTCTTTTACTCTACTCCTTACTCTTTCCAGTTGGGTTGGTCAAATTATCTAGTCAGCAGAAAACAGCACTGAGCTACATTTATTAATTGTCATGAGCTACCGGTAACCTATTTATAGTCCTATGTGAACTAAATTGGGATTATGCTTTTCCCTTCTTTTCTCCACTCTGGATGAGAGAAAACTATGACTTGTGTGAATGGTCTGCTCTACAGTCTCAAACTTTCCTTTGGGAAATCAGTCGCTAGGGCTGGGTTTGAAGGAAAGGAAGTTTTCAGGCCTAGTTGGTTCTCTCACTAAGCTTTACCTTCCAACTCAGCCTTTACCAGTGACAAAGATGGTATTTGGTTTCCCATTTGGTCCCAACTTTATCTTCACTTTCAATGAGTTTAGAACTTGGGAAAAAGAGATGGCATTGACTGGTCCTTCTTGGATTCCAGCTACTCAAACATCTTCTCCAGCAGGGCCCTATTGCAGGATTGAAGACTGCATACAGTGCGGCTCTGTTGCACAGACACTCTACTGATTGATACAATTTTAGTTAAAAGGTAGTGGGGTGGAGAGAGAAAGAGAGAGAGAAAGAGATTTCATATTCTAAATGTTTGAAACTGAGCTTTTGGATGTGGTGAATTTAAAGATGACACTTACTAGAGAAATTTTTTCCAGGTTCAATAAACAAGCTAATAGATTTTTTTTTTTTTTTTACATTTCTAATGCTTTGCTCAGCTTTATTCTCACAGTGGCAAAGGTGTATAGCTAGAATATTATTGTCTGTGAAGTACACTGTCATAGGTATTTCATGGTAAGCTAGCTTAACTTTTATCCTGGCTGTTGAGGATTGCTTAAATGGCTTTAGATGTCTCTATGAAGATATAGCATATTTTAAAGAAGTAATCAAGCATGCAGATGTTAACACTTAAGGTTAAGTCAAAATTCTATGATACTATAAACATGCTATAAATAAATGGTTTAATTGCCATGTTGGTTTGTTGGGCATAAAGAGGTCAAGTAGAGAATTCAGAATCTTTATAGTTCACAGAAAGAGAGAATACCGGTAAATTTTAGTTAAAATAACTTGATGTTGGAAATAGCTGCTTTAGATTTAAACCCCTTATGAGGCTAACCTGGTAGTAATCTGGACACTTTTTTTGGAGTGTGTTTGTGTATGTGTGTACATTGTTAAGACTTGATGGATAATTACCTGTTTGCTGACCATTTTCTGAATTTTAGAAAATGTATTTTGCTGTTAAAGGTAGGCTGAACAAACAGAAAAAAATTTTCTGTTTCATTTTGTATTGGTTCATTTTGTATTTAAATGTAGGGATAGTTCATCCCAGAATACTTTTCTTTACTTGTACAACCCACTTTTCTTATGGCTCATTACCTAATAGCGTTACTCTGAGGTAATGAGGCTAGCAATATAAAAAAAGAAAAGAAAAGATAAGAAAAAACATTCCCCCCTTTTAAACAAGTATTTCTATTATTTTAGGTATAGAGAGAGCTCAAGTTATAGCATATTAGCATAAATTATTTTTTCTTAAAAATTAAAGCAAAAGTATACAATATAAAAATGTAAACTTAAGTTAATGAAACTATTCTCTCAGTGGCTGAACATTCTCATTGTGTTCATTTTACTGGACTATTTCTCAGGTAAAAGTAAAATATTTTTATGATAAACTAATTGTTTTCCTTGTAGGTGAATTTATATTATATCTTAATATACTATTAGAAATCATATTGCCTATCTGAGTAAAATGTGGATGAAATAAATTTCTCTGAGCTCTCTGTAGAGGACAAAACAAATTTGAGAAAGTGATATGAGACTAGTAACAGAAAAAAAATCAACCCTTGCTTCCCTCCATCCCACCCTCCTCATTTCTTTGTCCTAGGAATTTAATTCTTAAATCTTAAGATATTTCAAGTTTGCATCATATTATATTACTTCTGTTATTTCTCCCATTTTATCTTTGTCCTTTTTTTTATTTTTCTGATACAATCATTTGTTTTTCATGCTAGCATCAATGATTTTTTATTCATAGCTCTATGGTGACACCTTAGATTTTTCTGGAGTATGACTCCTTGAAGGAAGGAATTGCAGTGAAATTGTTGAATCCATTGAACAATGTCTGAACAAGATAGTACCGGATAAGTATTTTTTAACAAACTAAAAGAGCTATTAGTACGTGGCTATATAGTGATTTTGTCACAGAAACCTTTGTAATACATTATCTGTTTTGTGATCTTTATATTAAAGAAGTCTATTTTGCTTATATTCTCAAACAGAATTTTATTCTGATGTTTTATTCTCTTCTACAGAAATAGATTTAATTGCAAAATATGCTTCTTTGCAAAGTTCCAGTGATGATTCATTGTTTTTCACTGTTGTACTGGCATCTAACTATACTTACTCTGTTGCCCAGTACCTCAGCACTCATGAAAAAGTATGTTCAAACAGTGGGATGGGCCAAGTGCTCTATCTTGTCTGCCTAGCTGGACAACTGCTGGAGGAAAAGTGACTGTGTCCTGGAAGTTTACTAGAACTAGTGTTTTTCTTGTACTTGGGTATAGCATAGGGATCCATCTTTTTATAGTCCTTTTTAGGGTTCTGGATAAGTGTCTTCTATAAGAACTACAATTTGAGTTATTTCTAAGACTCAACCTCATATTTATTGAAGGGATTTAAATATATCTCTTGAACAAATAAATGAATCAGCAAGCATAGAATTGGTTACAACCACATAGAAATGTGGATTATCAGATCTGAGAGTTGTGGAACTAGGGGCATGTGACAAGAATGAACTAAAGATGCAGCTTGAGTGTGGGTAGATATGCAATCTGAGAGAGGGACATACCTAAACTCACCCATACCAACTTTATTGAGCATCCTCTAGGATTTGGTCTGTGCCACACTAACTGTGAAAATTCTGCCTTACAGAGTTTTGTTACGATAACTTCGTACGTAAGAAACCTCAATGATATGAGAAAGAATAAAGAGCATGTTTATTGTAGTTAAGAACAAGCTAGTTTGCCAAGTGTTTTCTATGTATAATTCTCGGAAGAAGTGGTGGATTTTCATGCTTCCTTACTTTTGGTATCTTCTTATACACATTTCTGGGAGCCTTATTTCCTAATTTAGGAAATAAATATTTTGATATTATAATATCTTTCATTATTAGTAAACTGATATTTTGATTTATAAATAAACTTGAAGTTTGCAAGTATCTGGTTTTCATTTGTTTGTTTTAACTGAAAAATACTGTATTTTAGCTTTCTGTCAGAAAAATATTTTGAGGAAATGCATAAATGTCTGGTGTTTCTCCATTAAATATGCTTTATTATTACCATATTATGTTCTGACCTGTATGTAGGTATTTCTGCTCATTTTCAGAGTATAAAAAATATTCTACAAAGAAGTTATCACTGGGCTGTAAGAGCCTTAAGATGACTCTGTGGAGTGATGCATATGAACTAGGCAGACCATATACTTACGCAGAAATACTGAAAAATTTCATTCTATGTATGTAGTTTCTTCCAATGTATGTAGTTTCTTCCAATGTATGTACAATTTTGGGGGCATTTCTATTCTTCACTGACAGTTTGTATTTCTGCTGTATGAAAATGATCTTTCTAGGTAAGGCATAGATGGAAACCTTATTTTAAAAGCTGGCAACAAAGAAACAAGACCTAATGGACATATTCAATAGTACAGTGGTTACCTGAGGGTAAGGGGTTAGTGGGATGATAGAGGAGGGAGAGGGAGCTCAATGTGTGGTGATGAAAAAAAAGCTGACTGTGGGTGACAAAAACATGTGAGACATAGACAAATTACTATAGAATTGTTCACCTGGAACCTATGTAATTTTTACTAACCAATGTCACCCCCCAAAATTTAACAATAAAAAAATAAAGCTTTACACTTTAACCAATCATTTAATGAATACATTTGATAGTAGCATTCTTTTATAAAAAATGATGTCTGATAAAGTTTTTAGCATGAAAACATTCCCTTTGTAGGAGGGCTCTTTCCCAGTAAATGTAGTCAATAAATTTATCTCTGAAGGCACAAATGTGCATGCCAGAACTTTTAAACCTCTGGTGAAGTGTTTTCTTTGAGAAAAGCCAAAATATAATGCTTTGAGGTTGGTAAACACTGCAAAATCTCTTTTTGAAATGAAATTAAAATGTTTTTTTTTGTTGTTGTTACAGGGGGAAAAACGCCATTAACATTTTGTTCTTTGAATACCAATAACTCTTTTAAAAGGAAAAATAACCTTTTTGCAAATTTGTTAAACTGGTTAACAGTCTATTTCAGTTCCTGTGTCAAAAGCCCTATAAAAATATTTTAAGGATTATGTATAAGGTAAACTAGTATATGTGACAGGTTAAACCAGGAGTGTCCAATCTTTTTACTTCCCTTGGCCACAGTGGAGGAAGAAACATTATCTTGAACTACACATAAAATACACTAATGCTAACGATAGCTGACAAACTTAAAAAAATTACAAAAAAAAAAAAAGTCTCATACTGTTCTAAGAAAGTTTACAAATTTGTGTCGGGCTGCATCCAAAGCTGTCCTCATCTTCATGTGGGCCTGCAAGCCGTGGATTGGACAAGTTTGGATGAAATGTTAACCCAGAAGGAGAAGCCTTTATATTTTTTATAAGACTAGAAGCAAAATATAAGTTTAAAAAATAGAAAAGTCATAAAATTTATAACTTGTAAAGAGAAAAATACAAATTATTATCACTAAATGTACAGTGAATGTATTTAATCAACAGATGTTAAGTATATCCATATTAAATAAAAACCTTTAAAAGACTTTAGTATCTAAAATAACCTCCTCTATGTTTGCTAATCAGACATTTTTGAGCAGGGTTAAATTCTGGTTAAGTAAAAATTTTGTACTAGTAAATGAATTATG
>PVKE010022026.1:0-25936 GCA_004027555.1 Craseonycteris thonglongyai
ATTACATGTAAATTTACCTTAATAGGTACATGTTTGAATTATTTATTTATTTTATTTTTACTGTTAAATTTATTGGGGTGACATTGATCAGTAACAATTAGTTTCCAGAAGTACAAGTCCACATCACATCACCTATGCATCGCATTATGTTCCCACCTCCCAGAATCAGGTCCCCTTCCCTCACCATATATCTGGTGTCCACTCCCCCCAACCCCAACTCTCCCTCCCCCCTCATCCCCGTTCCCCAGGAAACCACCAAACTATTGAGTATGTCCATAATGCTGGTGCCCACTCCCACCTCCCCTCCCACTCTCCCTCCCCCCTCCTCCCCTTCCCTCAGGCAATCACCAAACTATTGAGTGTATCCATAGGTCTGGTCTCTGTGTCTTTGTTACTTTCAGTTTTATATTCCACCTGTAAGTGAGGTCATATGTTTCCTGATCCTTTCAGTCTGACTTATTTCGCTTAATAAGGTGTTTTCAAGGTCCATCCATGTTGTCACAAATGACTGTATTTCATCTTTTCTTATTGCTGAGTAGTATTCCATTGATACTAAGCATACCATCACAGCAAGTAATCAATTAGCGCTAAGCAGCAGCAGTAGAGTAGCAGTTGCTGGGTTGGCTTATCACATTTCCATAGGTTTTTCAAGGAAGGAATCAAAGGGTTCAAATGGATTTAGAGGTTTATTATAACAATTGGAACATTTTACCAGTGGTTTCTGGAGCCCCAAATCCCATAGACATATAATAATAAATTAAGGCTAGGTATTTCTTGCATACACGGTGGAGTTTATTATAGGGGAGGCACCCCAATATCAGTCATCTCTGATCTTATATAAAGGCTGCTCATAAACTTGTCCTTCTCTCAATCTGAAGAGAGAAATTGTCTTTATTTACCTTGAGGTTAAGCAAATCTCTCTGATGGCAGGAAGGTGTCTCTATCTTCATAACCCTGGGCTATCTCTAAAGACAGAAATATATACATATTATTCTGGAAGGTAAATAACCTAAAGAAATTGGCTATTTAATGCCTAGGTATAAAGAAATGTGAGAGTTTCAAGCAGAGTAAAAATGTCTCCTATGAAACATTGAGCAACCGTGATGACAAAGTGTTTTTTAATTTCAAATATATTTATAAATTTACCACTAATTATTATTTCTAGAGGCTCAAAAGTTGTTTCCTTTCCTTTTCTTTTTTTATTTTTTTCTTAGACCTATTGTTTTCAGTCAATTTAGAACCGAAACAAGATTTAAATTTATTTGCTTTTCTTTTATAGAGAATGACAATTACCTCCTTCTTACTAATTAGGCATTTAATTCTTAATATTTGAATACAGCTTACTGGTAAGTTAATGACTATACCTATTGACATATATCCTAAAAATACATACTGGTAAGTTGTACTGTGATATTAATAAAAATTTTGTTATTGCTTTGGGTAATTTTGCAAGGTTTACATAAATGTAAAGTTAAATAATGTACTATTTATTCAGAGCTCAAATTAAATAACAAAGCAACCCTTGTAGAAAAGGTTAAATGTAAATATATTATACAATGTAAATATATAAAACCATATTAAATAAGTATATATGGAGAAGAAGAAAATGTTTGATTTTTACTATTATTACACTATAATATCTTACAAATGAATAAATGATTTGATTTAGGACTGAGCTAAACAAGTGTGACAATAATTTTACTAGCCCTATAAAAGTTCTGGACTCTGAAAAACAAATTATTTTCCAGAGCATCTCTTCTTAAAATATAGTAATTTTTTTCTTAAGTTCTTTAAATAAAACTAACTAAAGAAAGAAGAAGTATATTATAAAAACAGATGCTACTAATAAATTTATAATTAGAAAAAGTTAAATCTCATTATGTAAAATAATTTTTTTTTTAAGAAAAGTATCTGCAATCTAAAAACAATTCAAATTATAATATTTCATTTGTGAAATACACTGTTTAATTTTAATTCTTTGAATTTTTTAAAGACTATCACGGGTGCTTTAGGAGTAAAAAATATTAATCTTTATGTTGATGGAGGCTTAATGATTGGAGCTATAATCCAATAGTACAAATTTTGAATTACATTTTTCCCTGTGTTAATCTGATATATGAATGAAATCTTACTAGACTTCAGAATCCATAATAAAATTTCTTTATCCAACAAATTTATCTGATTTCAAACTCTGAGTGATAATATTTTCAATAGTTATGAACTGAGTGGATTATAAATTTATGCATGATAAAATATATTGAGCCATTTTGTTTGTTCACTTTTAGTTAATTATATGTCACATTGGTTAGTTCATTTACTAAACATCCATGACTACCCACAATATGTCAGATTAAGATTCCCAGGAAAACATATGTCAGATTTGGGATGGTTCACGCATTCAACAAGGTTATTTATTGTTCAGGAGTGGAACAGAGACATGTAAGGACATAATTTTAGGAATGGCTTAAAGACAAATAGTTAACGATTTTTGAAAAATGTTGGGACACAATCCAGGTGGACATAGTGAAAATGGTGGAATACAGAGCTCTAAGGGCACGTTTCTCAACAGAAACACTGAAAAATTCGGCAAAAACTATCAGAACCAACTTTGTCAGAAATCTGAAAAATAGTCAAAGGTTAGAGCAACAAAGCACATGTCCTACACCAAAAAAGATCTAGTTAAAAATAGTTGAAAAATATTAAAGCATTTTTATTTGCCCTACTCATACTTCTGTAGCACAATAGCTTGATAGCAGCAGTAAAGCAGCAGCAGCTCGTGTTCTCAGTGCAGACCTTAGGTCCTTGATTCCCAATAGAATATAAAAGATCTTATTGTGAAATTATTGTAGTTGTCTGTTTTCCCTTGTCTTGGGACTACACTGTTTTACCTACCTGGACACTTTCCTAGGACGTAAAAGTGGCTCAAAACATCGTAAGGCAAATGAACACACCATTGTAACCTGGACCAGAAATGTGCAGTTGAGAAAAGCAAGACACGTCAAAAGTCTTAGAAGACAAATGAGGACATTAAAGGCACCATGTGCTGGAGAATACTAAAATCCATGCATGTGTCCACTGTAGGATACACTCTCGAAGAAACCTGAGAAGTCCTTAAGCTTTCATCTCTGGATGATCTGTAGGTTCAGAGAAGGCAGTGAGGCTAAAGCAGAGTTCTGCATAGCTGGCCAATCATTGAAGGAGTTCCCCAACTCAGGCAATTTGCGAATACTGAGATAGTTTATCCTCCTTGCTTTTATTTTTTTTTTCTCTATTTTAAAATTTTTTCAGTTTTCTTTTGACTCCAGGTGTGTGTTAAATAAAATCTGTGTTAAAATGCTAGCTGACTATGAGCTAAAAGAACAGAGACTTCAGATACTACACATAACAAAGAGTACAGGTATTATAAAAATAAAACAAAAATTGTGAAAAGACAACCTTGAAATTATCAAAGACAGTGGATAATAACATATAATGGACCTTTAAAGAGATTAATAGCAAAATTTTCAGCAGAAACTATACAAGCCAAAAGTCAGTGGGAGACATATTTGAATGTTGAATGAATAGAAGTTTTCAATCAAAAATTCTATATCTGAGAAAATTACCCTCTATAATTGAAAGAGAAATTAAGACATTACCAGGTGAACAAAAGCTGAATGAGTTTGTTATGAGTAGACCTGCTTTATAAGAAATGCTGAAGGAAAGCCTTTAAGAATAAGTCAGAGAACACAAACTTTGACTTGAAATCAAATGGATAAATTAAAAATGCCATTAAAAGTAACTACGTTGGTACACTCAAAAGACTATTACTGCATTTTTGGTTTGCAACACCTCTTTTTTTTCTATTTAATGTATGTGTGTATGTATGTCCATTTATTACTGTTTTTTAGATTCCACACATAAGGAAGATCATATGATATTTGCCTTTCTCTGCCTGATATATTTCACTTAATTTAATATACACTAGGTGCATTTGTACTGTTGCAATGACAAGGATGTTTTTCTTTTTTTGGTAAATAATATTTCAGTGTGTGTGTGTGTGTGTGTGTGTGTGTGTGTGTACCTATATATCACATCCTCTTTATCCATTCATCTACTTTTGCACATCTAGGTTGCATCCATATCTTGGTTATTACTAGTATTGTTGCAATGAACAAAGGGATCCATATCTTTGTGAATTAGTGTTTTTGTTTACTTCTGACAAATCCTCAATATTACTACATTATGGTTTGCAACTCTTTTTTTCTATATAATTTAAGACAAAAATGAACAAAACAATATTTACAAATCTATGTTAATGGGCACACAATGCATGAATTCATAAAGGTATAATTTCAGAGAACAAAAGGGTGAAAGAGAGTACTATATAGGAGATAAGTTTTTGTATTCTATAGAACAAAGGTGGCATTCATTCAAAATAATTGTGATAGGTTTAAAAATATCAAATGTTATCCTGAAGGTAGTTACTAAGAAAAAAAAAAAGAGAAATTTAACATAAGAAAGTAATTGACTTATCATGGGAATCATTTCATAATGTATATAAATGAGACATCACACCAATAGTCTTCAGAATAGACTACATATTAGACCATAAAACAATTCTTAATAAATTTAAACAGAAATCATACAAACTATTTTCTATGATGGCACAGAATAAAACTAGAAGTCAATATAACAAGAAAATATGGACCAATATCATTATGAACAGGGGTGGCCAACTTTTCTGTATATAAGATCTACTTTTAATCTTAAAAGTGTGTCACAATCGACTTGTTGGCCACCCCTGAGCTAGAGTATAAACTCTGATACCCCATTTTGTCGGTTTCTTAGGATTGTATGTTATGATTTGACACTTCAAATCAGCCGGGCGCTGTATTGGCGCCGCTCGAGTTGGCGCTTCAAATCAGCCTGGAACTGCAGCAGCGCCACTCAAGTTATAAGAGCTACAATCGCTTCAAAGTCCATGGTACATGGAATTCCACCCCAGACATTGCGAGCGATCGACGATCGACCAAAATTGGCCTCGGGATCAACCAGTCGATCCCGATCGACTTGTTGGCCACCCCTGATTATGAATATAGTTACAAAAATCCTCAACAATATGTTAACAAACTAAATATTTTAATAGCAGCATATTAAAAGAATTATATGTTATAACCAAGTAAGAGTTATCCCAGGAATGTAAGGGTTGTTTAACATTTAAAAAAATCACCCTATGTAATACACTGTATTTAGAATGAAGGAAAACAAGACAACAACAAAACATAATTATCTTAGAGTTCTCCTGAGAAACAGAACCAATAGGAAATATAGACATGTGTAAGAGAATATTTATTACAGGAATTGACTCACAGTTTATTATACCATCTGCAAGACAGAGAACCAGAAAAGGCAATGGCATGATTCTGTGTGAGTCTGAAGGCCTGAGAATTGGGGATGGGAGAGAGCTGATGGGTGCAAATGCCCAAGAATAGCAAGTGTCAAAATCTGAGGGTAGGAGAAAATGGATGTCTCAGCTAAAGCAGAGAGTAAATTTGTTCTTCTTACACCTTTTTGTTTTAGTCAGGATGTCAACAGATTGGATAATGCCCATCCATACTAGTGAAGGTGATATTCTTTATTTAGTATACTGATTCAAATGCTGATCTATTCCATAGAAACTCTGACAGACACAGCCAGAGATAATGTATACTGGCTATCTGGGCATTGGTTAACCTACTCAAAAAAGCAGCCATCACAATGATTATTCCAATTGAAGCAACAACAACAAAAAACCATTAGAAAAAAAATCTGACATGCATCCACAATAAAAACACTAAGTGAACTTGAAATTGAAAGAAAAATCTTCATTCTGATAAGGGTGTTTGCGGAAAGCCATTGTTGAAAACTGAAAACCTCCCTAAAATCAGGAAAAAGAAAAGGATGTTACTTTCACCACTTTCTTTCATTATTGTACTGGTAGTTCTGGCTAGAGTAATTAGGTAAAAAAAAAAAAAGAAAGAAAGAAAGAAAATGAAAGACATCCAAGTTGCAAAGAAGAATATACAAGCCTCAGATGTCATAATCTGATATATACAGGTTCTGGCAGAAGAAACACCCTTCTTAATTAGCTGGTAATTTATATGAAATATTAAAAAATCATAGGCATGTAATTCTGTAATATAACAATATCACACTCAAGCACACTATATGACAGTTTAGGTGAAATGTTCAAATTGCTGTCCATCTTGTGAAAGACAAAGCAAGGCTTATGATGTTATAGCACTACTTCTGATAGACCCAGCATTATATATATCTACAAAAAACTATTAGAGCTAATAAGCAAATTCAGCAAAGTGCAAAATACATGATCAACACACAAATCAATTGTATTTCTTTACACTAGCAATAGACAATTCAAAAAGCAAGTTAGTAAAGAAATTAATTCACAATAACACATAAATAAAATACCTAGGAGTAAATTTAAATAGCCTACTGAACACAAAATCTATAAGACTGTTGAAACATTAATACACTAAATCTATAAAACATTGCTGAAAGAAATTAAAGAAAACCTAAATAAATAAAAGCCATTTGTTTTTTGTACCAATAAACTTAATATTTTTAAGAAGGCAATAATATCTAAAGATTTAATGCTTTAAATTTCTAATAAAACTTCAACAGCCTTTTTTCTTTTCTTTCTTTTTTTTGAATGGAAAACCTGATTCTCACATTTATGTAGAATCACAGGGAGCTCCTTGCAGAGAACTACTTTGACAAAGAGAAAGTAAAAAAAACCTCACACTTCCAGATTTTGAAATTTACTATAAAACTACAATGATCAGAGAGGGGTGTTACTGGCATAGAATAGACCTACAGAACAATGAAATAGAATCAGTAGTCTAGAAATAGACTCACACATCTATGGCCAAGTCAACAACAGTGCCAAAATTGTTCAATGAATAAAGCATAGTTTCTTCAACAAATGGTGATAGGGCATCTGGATATCCACACACAAAAGAATAAATTGACTCCTAACACACATCATATATGAAAATTAACTCAAAATGAATCATAGACCTAAATGTAAAAGGTAAAACCATAATTTTCTTAGAAGAAAATATAGAGGAAAATCTTTATGACCTTGAGTTTGGCAATAGATTCTTAGATATGATACAATTGCGCAAGCTTATTTGTACAAAGGTTTTTAAAAGAATGATAAAGATATTCTGAAAATTTATTAAATGATGACTGCAAGCCACTGTAAATGTATTAAATGTCACTGATGTACACACATTAAAATTGTTAATATTTTATTAATTAAATTTTACCTCTATACAAAAGAAGTAGTCAGTCCAATTGGGTTATGGGGATTGGGCAGGAATCACTTCCCTTAGTAGATATATCTTAAGCTGAGGCCTTAATGATGACATGTGAAGAAAGAGAACATATATGGAATGAGAAAAGGAAGCATAAGTAGGACAAGGGTAATGTAAAAGATTTCTGGTCAGGAGGTCACCATGAGCAAATGTATAGCGGTCAGAATCAATATATGTTAGAAGATGGCAAATGGGTCTTGGGGAAAAATGAACAGTTTTGAGATGGCTAACAGAATATCACTATTTTCTTCACAATGTAGTGTAGTTTGGATTTAACCTTTAATATTTGGAAGTCATGGACTCATTGGTATAAGAGAAAAAAACGTAGATGAATTTACCTTTCAATAAGGCTACTATAAAAACAGCGTGGCTGGAATATTAGAAGGGAGCAAGATGGAGGATCATGAAAATAAACTCAGTTCATATGATGATGAAGGCCTAAACTATATTTGAAACTGTGTAGATATTGCTGATAATTTAATCATAGGAGTCATCTGATAAACATATTTTAAAATGATTCAGCTGGCAAATTTAGGGATTTAAAGGTAAAGACAGAGAGACTAGTATAGTAATCTGAGAAAGTGATATGAATTAGTATGAGAAAAATAAATGGAAAAGAATACATTTAAGAGATATTTCAAGGGAGAAAATAACAGTTTTTGGTAACAGTGAATATAAGTTATGAAGTAAATAAAATGTTAATGACTCTTTTACTTGCTATTTTGTAATACAGGGGAAATCAGGATGAACTTAATATAGAGTAAAAATAGAATTTTAATTGCTTAAGCTAGAGGATGTATGTTTTCTGATTACCTGCATTCCCATTTAAAAATGAAACATGATGTCATGAAAAAGTATTGTTTTGATTCTAACAAGGTGACCTTGAGCAAGTTACTTATCCTCTGGGCTTCTATTTCTTATATATAAAATAGTTTTAAAATTAAAATTCCTGTCTTTCAGAGATGATGAGAGGATGAGGAATTGTGTTAGTAAAATATGCATACCAAATAAGATAATAAATGCTAGCTACAACTAATGTTGTTACTGTTGATTATGCTGAAAGGGCCAGCATTTGGGATACTACATATTTTGTTCTATCAGGAAAAACTCTCATTCATTTTCCCTTGAATCATTTTATTTTTTTAACTCAGTGTTCTCTGTTACCATATTATTTAGCATCTTCAGAATTTTTCAGTTCCTAAGTATTATGTTCTTAATGAATATTACCTCTGCATCTTCTTGAGAAAGTCTAAGATAAGTTAAATGGACTTCATCACAGAAATGTTCCAAAAGATAAAGAAGAACAGTAATAATAAATATCAATTATCTAGAGATCGTAACAATCCTAGTGTGTATGATTAACAACAAAGTTTCAGGGAAAGGTGGAATGGCTCAGCAGGTTAAGCGTTCACTTTGCTGCCTTGGAGCCCGAGGATCGAATCCCAGCCCTGGACCATATGGACCCATATGCTGAACCAGGGTGTGCCCCCAGCTCAGTTCTTACTGGGGCCTAAGCAGGAGGCTCCCAGCCCAGTTCCTGCCCCATGCAGCCTCGTGCCTACCTGTGGAGTGAAACGATATGGAAAATTAATGCTGTAAACTACGGAGACTGCCCAGGGCCCTCCCCCTTCTCTCTGTCTCTGTCTGTCTGTCTGTCTGTCTGTCTGTCTCTCTCTCTCTCTCTGTCAAAAAACAATAAAAATAAATCTTTAAAAACAACAAAGTTTCAGAAAACCTATAATGATAAAAACCACTATCAAGCAATTTGATCTAATTGACATTTATAAGATACCCCAAAACCAGAGTACAGTCTTCTGAGAGCACGAGACCATATTCTACTCCATAAAACAAACCTTCACAAATGTAAAACTGAAATTGTTCAATGTATGTTCTAGGGCAGTGGTCGACAAACTCGTCATCCAAAAGAGCCAAATATAAACAATACAAAATTGAAGTTTATTCGAATAGCCATTTTTTTTAACTTAAGCTTTACTTTAGTAGAGACATTTTTATGGAAATAATTAGGATTAAAAGTACACTCTCGAGCTTGCCTTTGCTAAATATGTCTTAGTTTAACTAATGGTACATTAAATAACACTTGGTATCATACTTATATAAAGATAATATTTATTTTAAAATATAACAAGTTAAATAATATAAAAGGTATCCTTAAAAAAAACTACAAATACTCCACTAATGTGAACAATGGCTTTGCATTTCCTTGGAAAGTAAGGGTAAGTCAGGTTTGCATGTTGTTGTTTTTAATTTTAGGCACGATTCCAAGTTCTCATCGATAAGCCGATTTCTTAATTTACTCTTGATAAAAGTTCATGCTTGAAAATGATTGTTCACATAAATATGTAGACCCAAATAAGGAAAGAACAGCAAACGCTAGTTTCTTCAGTTGATCATATGAGTCAGGAATACTATTCCAGGTGTTAAAAATCAACATATCTTCCCTCTCCAGATCTTTCAAAGCAGACCACTTGTGCTGTAAACTTAATTCACATTTATTTTTCACCAATAGCTCTAAATCGGCACAAAGACGCTTGAATTTTGAGCTCCACAATTCTTTATTTTTTAAATCCAGCAACTGCATTTCAAAGCAGCCAATATCAATATTAAAGGGCAAAAAATTTATTTCTGTTACCGTGGCATTCAGAGGTTTTTTAACAAAGGCTAACATTGCTTTGCTGTTTCTAAAGTCTTTGAACCTGCTGAGAAAAGTTTCTTTCATATTTAACAGTGTTGTTCTGAAATAGCAAATGTCATTATTAGACTTATTTTCTCGACAATATTTCAATAGGCATGGAAAGTGAATTAGAGTTTCTCTTTCAAAATCTTCGGCAAAAAGCGACAATTTGTTTTCGAATGAAATTACTTCTTCTAACATCGAAAAAATTGTGTTTCCTTTTCCTTGTAACTTACAATTAAGCTGATTTAGATGAGAAGTAACATCCACCATGAAATAAAATTTCTGGATCCACAGATCGTTCGTTAGCTCTGCATAGTGAACACTCTTCTCAAGAAGAAATGCTTTTATTTCAGTAAACAGTGAAGCGAAACATTTTAAAATATTTCCTCTCCATAACCAACGAACCTTGTTATGCAGCAGAAGATCTGCATACTCACTCTCTACCTCAATTAGAAATTCTTTAAATTGGCAATGGTAAAGAGCTTTAGCTACACTGGAGTTGATAATCTTAATCACCAATTCCATTACTTTGCAAATTTCTTCAGGAAATGTCTGCACACATAGTGTTTCCTGATGAATAATACAATGGTAAGTAAGTATCTCGTGATTAATTTTTTCTTTCAAAATAGCGACAAACCCATTTCTTGCACCTGTCATACTTTTCGCTTCGTCTGTTGAAATCGAGACAATTTTTTCTAATGGAATTTGATGTTTTTCGAAGCACTCAACTACAACATTTGCTATATCTACTCCACGCATTTGTCCTTTGAGTGGCAATAATCCCAAAAGTTCCTCTTTAGGGCCAGTAGTGGAGATAAATCGCACAAAAAGAGAAACTTGCACTGTGCCATTTATATCACAAGACTCATCAACTGCTATTGATAGAGTTGAGGCCAATTTGAGATCTTCAATTTGTTGGTTTGTTATGTTTGCAGACATTTTTAATGTTCTATCTTTCACTGTTTTAGCAGACAAAGGTATCTGTCAATTTTTTTTTTAAATGTCTGCTTTATTCTTAAAAATCTCGAAAAACCTCTTCGGATGCACTTATAAAACAACTCTTTATATAGTCTCCATCGTGTATGGCTTTCCTCTCTGAGCAATCTCTTGACTAACTACAAAACTTGCCATATTAACATTGTTAGAAGATTGCACCCAGTGATTAAAAACAAAAGCTGACCTTTCTTGTCTCCTCTGGAGTTCCTCGACTGCTTTCTTCCTATTTGTAGTTAAAATACATTTCAGAGGGCAGCAATTCGACAGCGATAATGATACACATGTTTGTGAGCGACTATCCATGCTATTGTTGCTTTCTAAAACTATGCCTCTTTTCTGTAGACTTGCATTTCAAAAATATTTACTCGTCTCTTACAAGGCAAGTTAATAAATAATATTCTGTGTCTGCACTAAACATTTTGTGTAAGAGCCGCAGCCAAGGAGTCAAAGAGCCGCATGCGGCTCGCGAGCCACGGGTTGCCAACCACTGTTCTAGGGCAATAATGGAATTAAATGTAAAATTAACAAAACAGAAGTTAGCTAAAAATTACCCACAATATTTGGAAATTAAACAAAAAATTCTGAATAATGAATGGCTCAAGAGAAAATTCAAGGAAAGTTAAAATATTTGAGCTAAATGAGAAATAAAAGTGCATATTAATTGAAGGGATGTAGCTAAAACAATGTTTACAGGAATATTTAGGATATTGAATACTTGTATGATAGAAGAATAAAGATCTCAAATCAATAGTTTGTGTTCTATTTAAGAATTAAAAAACAAACAAACAATAAATCCAAAACAAGTGTAAAGAAGGAAAAGATAAAAGAAATCAATAAAACTGACAACTGAAAATAAATGAAATAAAATCTGTGTGTTTGAAAATATCAATAATGTTGATAAGCCTGGCTATAAAAATGATAGAAAGTAGAAATTGCAAATATCAGAAAAGAGAGAATATCAACATACCCCCAAGGTTAGGGATATGGTACAAATCTCATGACAACAAATGAAATGGCCAAAATGCTTGATAAAACCAACAGCAACAGTTCAAGAAGAAATAAAAATGTTAAATTGTTCCTATATGTTGTAAAAAAGTGAATTTGTTGAAATCTTACCAACATAAAAATTCTAGACTTATCTATCTGCTACCAAATATTTAAGGCAAAAAAGAGAAGTTAACAAATCTTCATAACCCCTCCAGATTATAAAAGATAACAGAACATTCTCTCATTTATTGTTTGAAGCCAGCATTATCCTGATACTAAAAGTAGAACCACCCTTGACAGAAAAAGAATTCTACAAATTACTATTTTTTTAATAATATGTTAGCTAATTGCATCCAGCAATATATAAATGTAATAGTATATCATGACCAAGTGGAATTAACCCAAGTGTAAGTATAGCCCTGGCTTATACTTCATTTATCTCTGTTGTACTAAAACGTGTCCCTCAAATACCACCTAAGACCTCATGAATGTTTCTCCATGACCAGCTGACAAAGGAGAAAAATCTTAGAATTTGTTTAGAAACAGTTGAAAATAGTACATTAATGCAAGCCAAAGGTTTACTATTGTCATGCTAAAGTCAAGAAAGGCTCCAACAGTAAATGACTAGAGTAAAATTCCCGGTCAAAAGAGCTTTGAGTGATATTCTTACTTCTCTACTTTCTCTGAAGGGAATACTTCCTGAAGTAAGGCTACCTAGGGTGCAATGACTAGTTTATCAAGGGCCTGGAAGGGGAAATTAGGAAAATTAGAGACCAAGAGGTCAGGCAAAGAAATGGGTGAATGGACTCATGCGGGTGTGCTCTGTGTGAAACTGTCTCGTATCAATCAATATCCATGAGAGAACATCCACTATAGAGAAGGAACTACGGTAAGAAACTAAGTGGGCAGGATGGCCTGAGCAATGGTTGTCAGAGAAATTCTTCTCTCAGTCGTCCTAATTGAGTAAAGAACAGAGTAGCCATGGTGCCAACAATTGAGGCCAAGATTGGGACCAGAAGTATGCACTCCCTCTTTCCAAAGCTGATGTAGCTTCTGCTGCTGTTTAATGTTTGGTCCTATAGCAATGGAGACCAAAGCTGAGTCCTTGCTATAATACCATCTCAGATAGAAAGCACACTTGATGTCATTTGAACACATTGCAGCTCTTCCACCCTGGGGAGAAAAATCATTCATCATTACTGGATTTGATAGGAATTATAGACATGTGTTTGCCTTCACTGCTCATGGTGCTTCAGGCAGCATCACTACCAAATAAGTTTTCAGAAAGCCTGCTTTACAAGCATGGAATTTGGTATCTAACACTTTGTGTAAAGGAGGTGTGACATTCAGAACCACTGATCCTATTGTAACCCTCACTACCTTAAAACAATTAGCTTCATAAAACTAAGATATTTATTAATAGATCAAGTAAGAGGCCAGCATGAAATGAATACTGTAATTTGCAGTTTCTGTCCCTCACAATGTTGAAACAATGGTTGATGTAAATGGCTGAATCCCAAACATCTAAAAGGATGTTTCTAGAAATTAAGGGGTAGGATTGGTTTATTTTATCATCATTCCAGTGACTCACAGATTTTGTGTCTTCTACACCCACAGCATTAGGATATTTTGGCTTAGAGATCCTGTTTCCTAGTTTGAAGCATTTTATGAGAAATCATGAATTCTGATGAACTTGGAACTATGAATGCCACTTAGTCAACTTAAGTCTCTCATGACAATCGACCAGCAATCAAAGAAAATTTATAGCATTTAGAGTATTTATTATCACAAAGACTTAGACTTGATGCAATGTAGAGAAAGTAGAATAAGCCTGGAACTTGGAAGATTCATTGAGCCGTATCTTATTGATTCTACATCTGGTGATAAAAGTAAATTTTTAATTGCAATCTGATATGAAACAGGGAAACCAAGGGTTTACACACCTTAGAAATGAAAGTCTAGGCCACCTCACTAGATAAGCTGAGATGCTAACTGAGTGAGGGAAATATAGAATGGGTGATAGAGAAGGGAGTTATGAATATCAATTATATTTTTAGAATCAGCTGCAAAGAAAAAGATTGGAGCTTGTTTCTTTTAAATTATATTGAAATATACTTCCTGAGCTTCAACAGCCAGAGACAAAATTTTGATTAAAACTTTAAAGAGCATTTTTTTTTAGTTTAACATTTTTCTTCAGAGACTCCTAATTTTGGAGTTTTTTGTTAGTTTTTCACTTTACCCATCTTTCTCTGACTATTATAACTTCTATCTTCATTTTTTATTCCCTCTTGTATTTTCCTACATTATTATAAATTCTATTTTACCTTGGGTACCTATTATTTCAGTTTTATTTTTTAGTATGGTTTGTCTTTCTCTTTATTTTCTTTCCTAAATTTGATCAAATTTGCTTCATTTATTCTTACTTAAAAAATATCTACTTCTATTATTTGTTTTTTAGCTTCTTTAGGAAAAAATTTAAACAATATATATTTCCCTTACCAAATAAAGGTTAAATTTTTAAATGTAAAAACTTGGTTCAGATCTTTAAAGGTAAATCAGTTACTAAAACTCAGATGCTTCTCTATGCATAATATGTAAGAATGGAGAGAGAGCTTAAAAAAACAAAAACAGAAACTGAATTTTCAACATATTTTTATGCTAAGTGTTGCCCAAAAATTTAGAGGAGGAGCAGATGATAGTTATGTTTAATTAAAGTACTATTATAATTTATAGTTATTAGAATATTTCAGGTTTTTTTTTTAAGATTTTATTTTTATTGTTTTTGACAGAGAGAAAGAGAGAGAGAGATACAGAGAAATAGAGAGAAGGGGGAGGGCCCAGAACAGTCTCCATAGTTGCACACCATTGGTTTTTCCACATAGTTTTATTCCACAGGTGGGCACGGGGCTGCACAGGGCAGGGACTGGGCCGGGGTCTCACTCTGTTGAGAACCAGACTGGGGGCACTCCCCAGTTCAGCAGCATATGGTCCGCACGGGCTGGGGCCTGGACTCGATCCCCGGTCCCCAGCGCTGCAAAGTGAGCGCTTAACCCACTGAACCATCCCAGCTTCCCCTCTCCTTTCACATGTAAGTACTTTAATAGGAAGATATTAAAAATAGAAAAGTCCTAGTATATTTCCTTTAAAACAGTTAACTTTGCTTTATGTATTTTTCATATCTCTACTTTTATAATTCAATTACTTCATATCAGTCTTTTCATTACCTTTATCAGAAAATTCACAATGAAAAATAAAAATTCAATATTTTTCTTATACTTATGTGAAAGTATAAAAATCTCAACTAAGAATTCCTAAGTAAAGGCTTGCCTTCAAAAAGATCAGCTACCCAAATTCACACTAAGTACTATAAAACCAAGTGGGGTAAATTTTTAATTTAGAGTTCTTGGATGCTAGCAAAGAGTTATATAACTGAAGTAAATTCAAATCATCACTGGAAGACAATAGTCAAGCAGACCATAAATATTACAACTGATAATAAGTGAAATGATTGAGAGCACAATTGAATAAAGCAAAATCAAAGAAAGATAGTTAGCAAGAGTGGAACCCAGCAGAAACAAAAAGCAGGAGAATTAAAACAATATCATCTCTAGATATTGGAATGTTCAGAGGCAGAATAAAAATAAATGTTTAAAATATAAAACATAAAAGAGAAAACATTAACAAATAGCAAAATACTATTAATAATGAACACACCATATTTGAAAGAGAACCAACTACAGTATTCAGATAATAAGATATTAATAGTAAATTTAAGTTAACATTATATACTCTGTATATTAGATATAGTGTGGAATTAGTAGATCACTTAACCATTTTCATATTTTTGTAGTTTTATGCAAATCACTTTCTGATTTAAGTCTAGAAATATCTCCTATAAATATAAATTCTTAAACTAATATATTTCAAAGTATTTTCTCGATTGGAGTTTATACTTTTGATATTTCAAAGCAATCCTTATTTTTAAAATGTATTGTTTATAACTAATATATTTAAAATGCTGTATTGTTTTCAGTGGTATGCCAAGTATATGTTGAAAATTCCTTGAGAGAAAAAAACAAAATATGTTGGAGAAAATATATATGAAGAGAGATCCAAAGAAAAAGGAAATTAATATCTGAAGGGTGGGCCCTTTATACTACACATATCCCCCGGTAGGTGAGTGTTCTACAAACTCATCTGCTTCAGTGTACCTACCAGGTGAAACTGCTATGAGAGGCTGTATTTGGCTTTAGTCAATTATTTGTAGACTCTTTCAATGTGTTTGCCCAGTTCATGTTGGGTGATTTATGCAAACAATGTGCAACATGACAGCACACCTGCCCACCTTGTATTGTTTTCAGCAGTTTTTGACCAAAAACTGCATGATCCCTGTGTCCCATCTTTCCTATTCATAAATTTATCTCTGAGTGACATTTCTTTTGTTTTCCTGGAGAAAAGTCCTCAAAGGGAAACATTTTGCTGACGTGGAAGAAGTGAAAGAAAAAATGGCAGAGGCACTAAAAGGCATTAAAATCAACAAGTTCAAAAACTATTTTGAGCAGTAGAAAAAGTGACTCGATAGGTGTAGTACATCCCACAGAGAACACTATGAAGGTGACTGAAGTTTAAATATGTAAGAATACTCAATTTTTTATAAATCAACTCTGTTTTTTGGGGGTCTCTCTCATAATTCAAGATGTTACGTATATCCATCAATGAACTAAGCTATAAGAAATATTTTAAACCAAAAATTAAGTGAATATGTCAAAAATAGATTGTTACTTAAAATAAGTTTTAACTTAATGGCATTTATAAAAGCAGGTAAATGTAATATTATTTGCCATGTAATCAGGGAACATGGATACCAAGAAACAATGCTCAAATTTAGAAGTTGGGGAATAAAACTGGAGAACTGCTGATTAATATTTCTTGGTGGAAAATTATTCTCATGTAAAGATAAACAAGGAGTAATATTTTAAAAGCTGGTCAAATATTTAGGCATTAAATAAACTAACTAGTTGAGGCAGTAAAAGGATAGCAAAGACTTGAAGCAACGGGAATTACAAAGACTTGATCACAACATTTAGCACAACTTCTTTCCTTGAGGTATTTGCCAATTCCAAAGCCATTGATGATGTATTCAGAAACAGAAATCTCATTAGAAAGTGAGGAAAAAATTTTGAATTTCAGAGTCTTCCACAAAAGAGAGTTTCTAAAAGTAATCCCTATGTTGGAATAACAGAGAATTCTCACTATAAGAACAGATTGTAAATACAAAGCCTTAAACTGAACTTGAAATCATCTCAAACATTGGTTCCATTTACAGGAAAAGTCACACTCCTATATCAACAGCAACTCAAACAAAGAGCCATTTCTCTATGGATTCTTTAAAATAAGAAAACCTTAATTATATCTAAAAGTTCAATATTTAACAAAAATTGCCATTTATATAACAGATAAACAGATTAATCAACAGAAACAAGACAAAAGAAAGAATAAACTAAAAAGATATTATAATTATCAAAGTCTTAAAATAACTATCATAGTATTTATGAAATAAAATACACACTGGGAATATCAGTAGATAACTATAAAATGTAAGGTAGTAAAATGAACGAAATAAAGAAGATAAAGAAAAAACTCCATATTATCACTTTATAATTTTTTTTTATGCCATAACTAAAAAAGGAGAATTTAGTTGATAGGTTTAACAGATGATTAGATACAGTTGAATAAAGAATTAATAAACTGGAAAATTTGTTTTATATTTGTCAGTTTGGTCTGCTACAACAAAAATAGCATAGACTGGGTGGCTTAAACAATCTTTTTTTTTCTTACAGTTCTGGATACCTAAAATTCCAAGATAAAGTTACTGGCAGATACAGTTCCTGGTAAGATCCCTCACTCTGGTTTGCAGATAAACACCTTACTATATCCTCACCTGGCAGAGAAAGAGAGACAGATTATTTCTCTTGTGCTTGTTCCTACCAGAGTACTAATCACATTCATGAGGGCTCCACCCTCAGGACCTAATTATCTCCCAAAGGCTCCACCTCTGAATATCATCATATTAAGAAGGTTTCAGCATGTGAATTTGGGGGAACACTAACATTCAACTGAATGGCAAGATTCAAGCAAATACTCAAACTGAAGCACAAAAATGATTATATATATATATAGATCTATCTATCTATCTATCTATCTATCTATCTATCTATATATATAGAGAGAGATAACCTTTATCATATATGTAATAAGAGGTCTTAAAGAAAAGCAGAGAAAATAAAAATAAATATTTGAAGAGATAATAGATGACATTTTTTAAAAATGATATAAGACATCAAGTTAAATATATACAAGGTACTGAGAAGGCCAAACAGGGTAAATATTTAAAAATATAATATTTGATTCATCATAATGAATCTGTTAAAGATCTAAGACAAGAATAAAATATAAGATACAGTAAAGAAAAAAAATACAACTCCCTCAAAGAAACAACAGTAAGACCAGTATTGGTCATCTCAACAGAAACAATAAAGAAGACAAACTTATTTTAAGAAAACAGAATAATTAAAACTATATTTTTACTAAAAATATTCTTTATAAATCTATGCAAAATAAAGACATTTTTAGCTAAAGAGCAAATAAGATTGTTTAATAGCAGCAGGTGCATACTTAAGAAAATTTTAAATAATATTCTTCAGTCAAAATAAAAATTTTATTGGGTAAGACCAAAGATATACAAGAAGAAATATATATGTGGGTAACTACATAAATATTGACTTTATGAAACAACAAAAAATATTATGAGCTAAGATGTACCTATTATTAAATATATGCCATCAGGAATGAGCACATAATGCAATACATAGACAATGTAATGCAAAATTGTATACCAGGAACCTATGCAAATTTTATAAACCAATGTCACCCCAATAAATTTAATAAACAAATAAATAAACCCAAAAATATGGTGAGAGAGGTTAGTTGAAGTTAAAGTATTATAAAATGTCCTTAGACTTGTGAAAGGTTGACTTTTACTTTATTTCATATTATAATAAATCAATAGTGAATGTGGAATTCTAGGTTAACCACATAAACAGGAGTAAAGGAATATATAATAAATAAATTAAATGGGAAAAGTAAAAGGGGCCAAAACAATACAAAATAAAACAAAAAACAACAATATTAATCTAGATTACAAGAAAATGGAGTAAAAGAAGATAGAACAGGTAACATAATTAGAGAAAAAAAAGAGTAAATACAGGTTTAAACTAGATATGTTTTTCATTTTGTAACATATATGTGAACTACAAGATTGGTTTAAAGAAACACAAAATGCTAGCATCCAGAATATATGAAAGTTGAGGGTAGTGTTTAAGGGTAGAGCATTTGACTAGAGAATGTCTGAAAGTGAAATGATGATATATCACTAAACATCAAAAATAAGGTTGTTTTAGCTTTTAAGAAGTACTGAGATAATGTGAAACATTTTACAATGATTCATGCTAATTATCAAGAACATATAATAATAGATTTTCTACTGAATAACATAGGAACAAAATATAGAAAGCAAAAATTCGTATAAGAGAAAATTAAAAATTATCACTATCAGAGTGGAAGTTTTCTATAGAACTCAAACAATGAATAAGAGAATACATCAACATAATCATAAAGGTTATATAAAACTTAAAAAAAAATAGAAGTGAAAAAATTAACCACATAGAAAATATCATATCTGGGGAACCTGGGATGGCTCAGCGTGTCGAATGCTTGCTTTGCAGCCCCGGGGTCTGAGGATTGAGTCCCAGCTCTGTCCCGTGCGGACCCATATGCTGAGCTGGGGTGTGCTCCTTGTTCGGTTCTTGCTGGGGCCTGTGCGGGAGGCCCCCGGCCCCGTTCCTGCCCTGCATGGCCCTGCGCCCACCTGTGGGGTGAAACTATATGGAAAGCTGATGATGTACAGCTGTGGACACTGCTCTGGGCCCTCCCCCTTCTCTCTGTCTCTTTCTGTTTCTCTCTCTTTGTCAAAGAACAATAAAAATAAATCTGTAAGAAAATATCATATCTAATAACAACAGAGTACAGTTCTTATTGAAGTGACACTGGGCAATTTACTATAATAGAACATTATGTGAGATAAATATCACCAAATTTCAAATGTAATACATATTATATTCTCTGAACATCCCATATATAAGCTAGAAATCAGCAGCCAGAAGATACATATAAAATCTCCAAAGTTGAGGAAATTAAGTATTAATCATCTAAATAATGCACATATCATAGAGTAAGTTACATTGGAAATTAGAAAATAATTTTTAAGAAATTAAAACATTTCAAAGCATAATGGGTATAGCCAAAGTCATACCTAGATGGGGATGTGCAATCTAAAAGATGTACTCTAAGAAAACTAAAACTTGTAATTAAAAAACAACAACAAACTTCTACACACACAAAAAAAAAACCCCTTCTGTTTTAGGTCATATAACTTAAAATCTACTTATCATAAAAGAACAATGTAATTATTACTAGAGATTTTACCTACAGAAACTTTTATCTCATTTACTTTTATTTACTTTCTCCTAACAGTTAGGTTTATAAGCTTATGAATATTTTATAATATCAGTTATTTTTCTTGCTGATAAATTTGCAACATACCAGTAGATAGCTTGAACTTATTTGAAATATCAACCCAACAAAAATAAAAGTATTATTTAATGGTGATGATTCTAAAAATATGCCTATTCATTCAAACCAAATTCAGAACCAGCTTTAATATCAAATATATTCAAATCAAACTCAGAAACAGCTTTAATATTAAATATTTCCCTAGATCACGTGAATCTGAAAGGTATTCAGGTAAATCTCTTATGTTGTGAAGAATTCATACACAAACACTTATTTAAGCCATTTTAATATTACCAATTAATAAATGAAATAAAAGTTTCTGTAGGTAAAATCTTTAGCAATAATTACATTGTATGTGTCCTTAAATGGTTTTCTAGATCTTTTTGGTAACTTAAGACTTTAGAACTTAACTAAGTTAAATTTAAGGATAAAAACTGTTGAATATATAGATACTTAGATATTTTCAAATATCATGAAATACTGAAACATACTAATTGCTAGGTAAGCCTAAGTTTACCTAATTTGATCTCTTATTACAGAGAACCTAACAAATACATTTAGCTCCACTAATTAAAATGTTTTGTGTTTTGCCAATAAAAGCATGGATGTTTCTAAAGGTTATGGAATAGATTCCTGCATAAATTCTCCAATCTAAAGAATGCTGATAACTATATTTTAGTTGCCAATAAAGATTAAGGTTCTAAGGGTTATGAATTCAAATTAATATGAAAAGAAATATTTGCTCTCAGTATAGTAAGGTATAAGATATAGAAATACATTTTAGAAGAATTGAAAGAAAGTGTTCAGTTGTAAAATAAGGTTGATTATTTCTGAATGA
The DNA here is from genome assembly GCA_004027555.1 of Craseonycteris thonglongyai. NCBI lineage: Eukaryota > Metazoa > Chordata > Mammalia > Chiroptera > Craseonycteridae > Craseonycteris > Craseonycteris thonglongyai. Next base: position 21,503 of record PVKE010022026.1, read on the forward strand.
GGAAGAGACAAACTAAGAGGACTTGGAAAGTTGTAGAAGGCTTATAGAAAAAGAATCCTGATGAAAATTTTATGTGTGGTAAAGATGAGTAAGATTAAAATAGGGGAAGCCAGAATGGCTCTGCAGGTTGAGCGCTCACCTTGCAGCTCCAGGGTCTGAGGATCAAATCCCAGCCCCTGCCCTTATGGACCCATATGCTTAACTGGTGTGTGGCCCCAGTTCGGCTCTCACCAGGGTGAACTTTCCATATGGGAGGCCCCAGATATGAGCCACAGCTCATGGTGACATGGCTCCCATTTGGGAGGCTCCCAGCCCTGTTCCTGCCCAGTGTGCCCCCCCCCTTCCCCCTACTTTCCAAACACCTGTATAGAACAAAAATAGGGCCCAAACTGATGACGATCAACTATGGAGTCTGCTGCGGGCCCTCTTCCTTCCCTCTGTCTTTCTCTGTCTCTGGCAAAAACAATAAAATAATCTTTAAAAAAATATTAAAATACATTTCATAGAGTAAGAATCTAAAATAAGCTAATACATAATTAGAGACTTATTATCTTTCACACTGTCAAAAGGATAATTTTCCTGTATTGTTTAGATATTATGAGTTTTATATCTAAAAATAAAAGATTTTACATTTTATTAAAATTATTGTGTTTTATATTGTCTTAATCAGGAACTTGATTAATCAAGAAAACCATCTTCTCAATTCTAAGAATTAAGGTTTTAATGATTAATAATAGGTAACCTGTATTTGCTTGACATCTTTTATTTTCATTTTGAGTAAATGGATAACTTAATATTGTTTTACAATAATATATAATTTTTTGGGTGAAGCATGTTTGCAAAACTTTCCAGGGTTCAGGTTGTAAAATAAGACTTTTTCTTAACCTGAAATACCTCAAAGATTTGCCAACTCTCTTTATAAAAGGAAAAATTTAAATTAATAAGGCATACTTGTTATACTAAAATTAAATGGGAAAGCTTTGTCAAATAAGAAAATATGGTTATATATGTATGTATATATTCTTATAATTAAAAATGAATTTTCAGAAGATGATATACTTCAAGAGTCTACAATATCTTAATATAAGATGGAATTCTAATTGGTTTCTTAAGATGTTATGTTGCAGGGAAAAACAAATTTCTCAATTGCATTATAATGAGATCTCCAACCATGTCATTTTAAGTTTGTGTCATTTATAGACAGTCATAATTTTACTTTGATACTTTTGCAAATATGATTCATCTTTAGGAAAAATGAGAGGACTCTGACTTAATTCCAAAATACAGGTCTCTGAAAATAAAATTTAGAATCATACCTTTAAAATGTATAAAGATTCATAGAACTCTAAAGAATAACTGTATTCATTAAAGAATGGCAAGTGATCAAGATAAAAATGAATTAAATAGCACTGAATGAACTGAGAATGTTTATAATTTTTATAAGTTTTTGTTTTTAAAATGTGATTTTTCTTCCCTATAAAAGATAACTTGTTTCTTTTAAATTAACAATGACTTAAAAATTCGGTAATTAATAACTTTGTAAACAAAACTGAAATTTTTTTTTTCTCCTACTGATCACTCCAGAATTCAGAAACTCTTAATGAGTATTTTTATTTTCACAGCAATTGTGATTATTTGCATAAGTTCAATAAGAATCTTCTCTTTATAACAGGGCATAATTGGAAATTTATTTTTATTACCAAAACTTTGACTAGAATGTCATATTTGAGGGAAAAATAAATTGAGATATGACTTGATTTCTTTAAGGAATTAAGATTGACTTATGAAAGCCAATTAAAAACTCTTAGATACATTGACCTGATATGTGATACCTTATTTGTGCGAATACCAGCAGCCTTGGCCTTACAATGAGAGTAAAGAATGTTACTTTTTGGCAGGTGCAGAAAACTCAAGATATTTTGGGGACCTCAAGAAGAAAGAAAGTCACCCCAAACAAATGTAGGTATTGCAGACAATGTCTGATAGCAAGTCTCTGCCTTGGCTGTTCCAGCCTTGAGAAGCCTTTTAAGTTCATTCTGAAGATGCCTTATAAAACTTTCCAGCAAAGTAGACTTAAAAATGCCTATATGGTTAACTAATATTCTTGTTGGATTTATACAAATAATAAAGCCAAGTTAATTAAACAAGTTATTTTGAAAATAAATTAGTCTTGATTTGGCTCTTTGGTAAAAATAGTGATTAGAAAAAGGGAAAATATGTCTCAATAGAAATGATAATAAACTTCTGTGGATATTAGAGTCTAGTGCCGTTCATTGTCTTTTAGGTTTTGTTTTGTTTCCTACTTATAAATTGGACCATATCCTGAATTCTTCTATTTTCCTCCAATATTTGCCTGTGACTCTCCAAACATGTTTTCATTTTTTCCCCCATCCTTTGACTAGGATTCACTGAGAACTAAAACTGCCTTTTACCAAAGCCAGGTATTCTAAAGATGCACAACTTGATATAAAATACAAAAAAAATCACAAAAGCTCTTGCTTAAACAATCTCAGTGACTAATGCTGTATATGCCATGTAGAAAGTTTACCTGCGCACCTGATGACATCATCACGAACATGTCCAACTACAAAAGATGTTTCTAGGTTTACATCTAGAAATCTTGACTGCCTTACCAACTCAGAAGCTAATCACTGACCTTAGTTATTCTTCTGTTTTCATAGACATACCACTTGTTAAATACCTGATATGGAATTTAACCTGTACAGTTAGCTGTTTGGCCTGTTCTACTACTCAAGCTCTAAGGCTCCAACAGACCACCTTAGAGTCCTCGGCATGTTGGTCCTAGATGATAGGCTTGCTTTGTGTTGCTTGTTGGCAAGGCAAAGAGGAGTTTATGCAGTAGCTGATACAATGTGCTACACTTAACACCTCTGGTGAAGTTGAGACTTGAGTAAATTAAATCATGCTGAAGACTACTTAGCTATAAGATGTGGAGAAAGATTCATTAAACAATCTTTTCCTGACTACCATCTAGAATGGGAGGCCTCTTCTGTATCCAACATAAAATAGGAATGCATTATATTGGTAATTTTTATCAAATTATGTTTTCTAACTGTTAGAGGCTATACGTTTTTGACTAAATATCTCAGTTTTAGAAATAAAAGCAGGGCTTTCAGGGGAAAACCAAACATTATGGTAGTACAGAATATTAATAGCAAAGCAGGAACTAAAGAGTGATTTTAACTGGATGTAAGACAGTGTCATCTCTTTAATCCCCAAACTCTGCCCATTTTCAGCAGGAAGCTGACAGAGCGATAGTCATCCCTTTTTCCCTCAAGACTGAGGAATGATCAAGAAGAAAGGGAGGCATTGAAACTGAGGCTCCTATGACTTTGATTAAATTTAGTTTTAAATCCTATTATAGCTCTAGATTTCATATTCCTCTCCCTATATATGAGGACTGTTCAAAGTGTATCCAGCCATGTAACCATTCTCGTTATATTCACAATGGCTGGACTTTCCCCCAGTAATCAACAACTTCCAAGGCAGCTGAAGACATTAGTCTGAACCTGACTGATGGACACATGGCCTGGACCTCTGGTAGGCTAAAGAAAACATCTTTTTTTTTCTTTTCTGATTGTTAATTTTATTAGGGTAACATTGGTCATTAAAAATTAGATTGGTCCTAGGTGTACAATTCTACAGTCTTGACCTAAATTATGTTTCAGTTCCTGAGCCCTAAGATGAACCAACCTCCTGGCTACTTTTCCATGAGACTAAAGAAACCCCAGAAAAAACTTCAGTACTGACCTCAAGGCCAGAAGAAATGATCCTTACCTCACCTTCAACAAATCAGCTCCCCTACAACCCTAAACTCCTAATCTATAGTGGCTTGTGATTTTGCCTGTATAATCTGTAACCTACATGCCATTGGGATACAGCTCTTTGAGCACTAGCTCATCTGTGTAGCTGGCTTTGGTGCCATTTCCTTAAATAAGCCTCTACTTTCTTTGCTACAATTTTTTTCCCTGTCTCCATTGGCTTTGAAGCATGTAGGCAAAATGAACCCCTTGAGTTCAGTAACAGTTCCTCTTCACTGACTTCAATATTCAATGTGTAACAGAGGCTTAGTGAAGTTGAATAGTGAATTTAAAGGGAGTAGTAAAAATTTAAACAGAATTACTATGCATTTGTAAATCCCCCACTGAGATTGACAATCGTAAATCAGTAATGGTCTCAATCTGTGGTGTTAACCACTTACTTACAACAACACTTGGCAGAAGCTATTGGCTCATTAAAAAATTCAGTCATGGGGAAGCCGGGATGGCTCAGTGGGTTAAGCACTCACTTTGCAGCGCTGGGGACCGGGGATCAAATCCCGGCCCTGGCCCGTGCGGAACCGTATGCTGAACTGGGAGCTCCCCCAGTTCAGTTCTCTCTCTGTCTCTGTATCTCTCTCTCTCTCTCTCTCTC
>PVKE010022027.1:0-25932 GCA_004027555.1 Craseonycteris thonglongyai
GGCCAATCTGAGCAGGCTTTTTACTAGAACACAGTGTAGCTTCGGGTACAGAACATGTATAATTGGCATGCATAAAAAGCCTGCTTGGATTGGCTGAGTTAGAGAGGCGGTCCGAGCAGCCTTGCAGTGATGGGTGCGGGATCGAGTTGGAAAATTCGTTTAGCGGCATATCCAGACGTTTTTCGGGATATACTTGGCGTATAAGACGACCCCCGATTTTCGGCTGACTTTTTTTCGTTTCAAAAGTCGTCTTATATGCCGGAAAATACGGTAATATTGTGTGCCAACTATACTTTAATAAAAAATTAATTGAAAACAAAATTTTACCCAATTGTGTTTTCTAAATATGTAATATTTTGCAAATTCAAATACGAATTAGTAAATTATTAATTATAGCTTCAATTTTTGTAGATAACGTGTGGAAAGGATCCAATTTTTTTTTTGCATATTTTACCATTTTTTCCAATATTATTTATTTACCAGACTATTGTTTGTTACTTATTTGTAATGTCAGCACAGATATACATTAATTTTTGTATATACATGGATCTGTTTCTAGACTGTCTTTCCTTTTGAATTTTTCCATTTGTCTACCACTGCATCAGTATTATATTATCTTAATTATTATAGAAGTATAATAAGTTTGTTTGCAATAAGTAAGTGTCCATACTTTGTTCTTTTTCAGAATTATCTTAGCTATCCTAGGTCCTTTTCTTATATACAAGAATTTTAGCATCAAATTTATTTGAAATTCTTGCCAAATTCCACAAGATCTCCTGTTAGGAAGTCGATGTAAAAGTATTGATTTCTTCCTTTTTTTCCCCTTTCTGAATGAAATCCTTTATTTCCATTAAATATTATTATTGGTCATGACCATATATAAGAACACTTTTGAATTGTGTATGTTGACCTTATATGCTGGAATCCTGATAAATTTTCATTTAAGTCTAATGGTTAATTTGCTTTATCTAAAATTGTCTGTTAGTGGTTTCTGGTCAAGATGGCAGAGTCGGTAAATGCTGTGCTCATGCCCGCTCGGGACCTCATCAATTACAACTGAACTACACAACAACCATCACTGAGAATCACCACCTCGAGACTGGTAAGAGGGACAGAGACATGTGGTGGCCTAATTCCACCGCCACCTGTGACCATTAAAAATCAAGCAGGATACATCGACTGTGGACATCCCCTGCCCTGAGGTGCTGGTGGTCCCAGCCCCACACCAGCCTCCCCAGCCCACTTCTTAAATTATATACATTTCTAACCACTATGCTGTATCTCTACAATCCATATAAAATAATATTGAATGTCCACTGTAACTGAAATACTAAAAAGGGGAGAAATGTGAAGGAGAATAAGAGGTTCAAATTTTCAGGTATAAAGTAAATAACTCATGGAATGGAATGTACAGTGTGGGGAATAGTGTCAGTAATATTGTGATAACGTGGTACAGTGTCAGCTCATTGCTAGACTTACCATGGTTATTACTTGTTTAGGTAATAAATGTTGACTAACTATTATCTACTCATGAAACTAATATAATATGTTAGCTATGTTTTAATGAAAACCTTTAAAAAATTTATATTGAAAAACTCAAAAAAATTATGGTTATAAATAGCAAAAGAAAACAAAACAAAAACAACATAGTTATGGCGATACAAAGTATAACATGAGGAATATAGTCAGTGATATTGTAATAACTACGTATGATAGGTACCAGACATATTGGGATGTTCACTTTGTAAGTTATGTAACTGTCTAATCACTATGTTGTACACTTGAAACTAATATAATATTGTCTCTCAAATAAAACTGAAAAATAAAAAATTATTTTTAAAAAAATGAGGAAAAATTGTAAACATAAGATTGTTCCTGTTGTTTCCCAAGACTTTTAAAATATATTCTTCTTAAAATGTACTTTAAGTCCTGAAATTTTAGAAAACATACATAGTTTTTTCAAATATCCTGAGCAATTATGAATATACACATTTTAGTACAACAAAAAGCTTTCGGCACATTTAGTTACAATCTTCCTATCATACCATCTTCCTCTATGGTAGAAAAACTAAAGTATACCTAAAAATTTTAAGTAGCTACTCATTTTCTGGAATGGAAAAAAATAGAAAATATCCACATTAGATTAATTGTGTTAAAAAATAAAGAGATGACACCTTATTTGGAAGAAGAGGGCAAATGCTTTAGGACTCTTTTTGGAATTGATACTGTAAGTACATTTTCAGAGCCCTCTGGCAAAAAAAGCCATGGTCTAACACGATCTCACAAAAGCATCATAAAAATAATAAAATTAAACAAATTCCAACACAAAAATAACAACAACAAGAAAAATAAAAAAGAAAACAAACACAGAGCATGCATTGAGAAGTAAGTAGCCCAGACATCTTGGAATAATCTTCCATATAACAGATCTCCAAACTACAGATTTCTTTTGACCCCTGCAGTGGTTTTTTTTAGTTTCATAATACTGTTAATTACTAATGTGTTTTGGCTTGCTCTATGATTTTGGGGTAATCATGGGAGGAGAAGAGTGCTCAGAAGCAGTACATAGGTTTATATATGCGAATATATGAAAGTGCGTTGTGAGAGAGAGTCCTTAATTTAGAGTAGCATAAATCATTTTAAAATTACTTCAAAGGGCATTTAAAAACCAGGTATTTGAAATTCATGATAAGAAAATGTGTATGTTTTGAAGGAACAAAGTTCTCAGGTAAAGTTTCTACTATGACTTTCAGAAAGGTATTTTGAAATTTGATGGCAGAAAAATGTGCAAACTGAAGATATATTCATTCTCTTGCTCCTCTATGACCACAGGAAGTCTGAGGTGCTTTCATATTTGGTTGAAGTGCCTTGAGAAAGCACACATTTCAAAGAGAGCTGCTTATCTGCTGCTTATTTCAACTAGCCTGACCCTCCTATAATAGTTTGGCTTTTAATTTCTTTCAACAGATACTCCATTCTCATCCTCTTACCAGTCCCTACTAATCCCCCCAGTCCCAGGCCACCAGACAGCTCACAAAACCAACTCTGTCTGAGACCCCCTTTCACTATGTAATTAAAATGATTGTCACTGTGATTATACTATTCTCATAGGAAGATCAGGGAAATTAGTCACCTGTATTATGGTGTACCTTTGAGTTCTAAAACTGCAGCACAGAGTCTACCTAGAGCCTGTGCCAACTATATGTTTTTAACTGTGCATTATTTTATCTAAGAACAGTAATATATAATCACTGCAGAAAATGAAGAAAATATGAAAATCCAAGATTGACTCTTTCTGTTCCACCTAACATTTAATTTCACTTTAATGGAAATTATCAACTTGAAAGAAATAAAAATTGATTACCAAATTTCCAAAGATAAAAAACAATCTGAGAAAAGTATATTCTATTTCTATGGATCTCAGATGAACAAGTCCCTGGCCCAGCTCTTCTTTGGTTGCCTTCCATTTATCAGACCATTCTTGGTCCTAGCTCACTTGTCAATTCCAATAAGGGAGACAGTCATTTTATAAGCGACCGTGATGTCTTGCGACAGTGGAAAGCCACTTTTAAACTGACATCAACAACCCTTCCCAAGCCTTGTTTTGAGGAGACTTTATATAAATGACTCCTTTTCCTAATTGAGATTGGCTGTCATAATTGTTGGTGACGATGGTCAAGAATGGGGATTAAGGGTCCCAAGGTCCAGCCTTACAAGGGGTAACAACAGAGAGTATTCCTTTTGCTTTCACTCCATGAAGTGAAAAGGTACAAGTTCATCAGGCAAAGCCCCAGAAGGTAGGCTGGCAGTTCAGATGTATCATATTGTATGGTTCCTTTCTGTATTTGTATTTGTTACGGACTATAAACCATGATGATGCAATAAAGGACTTGGGCCGTGAATTCTAATTGGCTGTGCAGAGCTACTTCATGGAGGGGCAGGTCCAGCTGTAATGAATTCAGATGATATAATGAGAGCAGTTTCACTGGATTGCACTGCTCCCTGGGAACCTGCGAAAGATAAGTGGATGGGCAACTATCATAAATCCAGACATACATACAACATAAACACAACAGGCAAAGCTTTAAATCAACAAGGAATGTTAGCCAATAAAAATGTTGATTAAACTATTTGGTGGACAATATTACCAGTTAACTAGGAAAAGTTGATCAACTGTATTTCTAGAGAAGATGAAACTACTGAAATATCTTTCTTTGTGCTTATTTATACCTGCATGATTATGAAATGCCATTGGTTCTTCATCTTTAATCCCTAGGAGATTTATAAGCATATTGCTTCAATAAAACTTGGTTCATCTGTACAGTACATGGATCAGATCTGCATATTTAATTACTCTGAAAGTAATTTACTTATACAGATGGTAGTATTAGAGGGTCTTACTTTAATTTAAATTACTTTCATTGGAAAAAAGAAGTGTTCCTTGGCTAGATTTCCAAGTAAAAATTTAACTTTTATAACATATGGACTAGATCTGCCTGTAGTAATTATACATGAATAATCCCACACATGCAAAATAAACACTATTGTACAAATTTGAAACAACTCACAGGAAGCAGGATCAATACAAGATAATTCCAGGGTCTTTCAGATACACAGTTTAAGGTGTTGTAAACTCTAAACTTGCAGCCAAAGTGTATAAATGAGCTTAGAAAAAACCACGGGCATCAAATTTGTAGCTGGAAGTACCGAGCAGTCTCCTTAGCAGGACATTGCCGTGTCGCTTATATGTTCATTAAAACCCTGCTTCTTGTGTGAAACTTGAAGAAAGTCTGAGATACTATGTGAGCCATATCCCTGGGCAGACCTTAAAGAACTGCAGACCTGTGTGTCCCCTAGCAAGGACCTCAGTCATTTTGGAGCCCCCTCTCTAGGAAAGAAAGGCTGCCCTCCCATCACTGCCTGGTGGCGTCTGAAATGCAATGTTCATCCTGTTGAAACAAGCACTCAAATAAAAATCACTTCCAAAAGCAAGCCAGTCACAAAGACAGACCACGGCTTATACCATATTGTATTGATTATTCACACACAGTAGCTGGCTATTAAAAATCGGAAAAATATGAATGATTTTGCTAAAGCTATTGTTTTCTATTACAGGCATATAAAAATGTGTCCATGTGCTCGCTCGTTCTTCACTGCAAACATTTCTTTCCTGAAGTGCTGTATCTCAGGCAGCACTGCGCCACCTAGTATGCCGGTTGCTATGGTAAGTGGCACCGTTTTATGGAAAAGTAAATGGCCACCACCCACGTGAAGAGCTCCCAAGTGGCCTTAGCATAAGCTCCCTCCCCCATCTTTTTGAGAACCATCCTGATTTGTTTTTAAACATGGATTTTCTCCTGAGTTATAGTGTGACTAAATCTTTCTGCTGTCTTATTTCAAATCTGTCCTTTAAAATAACCCTATTCATTATGGGTTTTGAAGAACAAAAAATAGTCCAATTTGATAAATAGAATGAAAGAAAACACAAATGTAGGTCCTATTACAAACTTAAAAATACTGTATTAAAAGTTTATATATATACATATATATATATACTCATATATATTATGGTTTGTGATGCTTTTTTTTATATACCTGATTTTAGTTAATAAACCTTGCCTTATTAGCCACATCATAACAGCCTTAAAAATCTTTGTGGCTTTTCCTTTCGCCTCTGCTCCCGCAGCCATGAGTATGCTCAGGCTGCAGAAGAGGCTTGCCTCCAGTGTTCTCCGCTGTGGCAAAAAGAAGGTCTGGTTGGACCCCAATGAGACCAACGAAATTGCCAATGCCAACTCCCGTCAGCAGATTCGGAAGCTGATCAAAGATGGGCTGATCATCCGGAAGCCTGTGACTGTCCATTCCCGAGCTCGATGCCGAAAAAACACCTTGGCCCGCAGGAAGGGCAGGCATATGGGCATAGGTAAGCGAAAGGGTACCGCCAATGCACGAATGCCTGAGAAGGTAACCTGGATGAGAAGAATGAGAATTCTTCGCCGGCTGCTCAGAAGATACCGTGAATCTAAGAAGATTGACCGTCATATGTATCACAGCCTATACCTGAAAGTGAAGGGTAACGTGTTCAAAAACAAGCGGATTCTCATGGAACACATCCACAAGCTGAAGGCAGACAAGGCTCACAAGAAGCTTCTTGCTGACCAGGCTGAGGCCCGCAGGTCCAAGACCAAGGAAGCACGCAAGCGCCGTGAAGAGCGGCTCCAGGCCAAGAAGGAGAAATTATTAAGACTCTGTCCAAGGAAGAAGAAACCAAGAAATAAAGCTCCACCTCTCTTACCTGTACATAGTGGCCTGTTTGAAAGCCCAGCTCTTCTAGCCATTTTCCAGGACATAAATCGATCATTCAATAAAATAGCCTTCATCTGCAAAAAAAAAAAAAAATCTTTGTGATTTTATGTATGTATACACACACACGCATACACACGCACACTCGAGGGATGTCCAGAAAGTATCAAACCATGTAATTGTGCTCATTACATTGACAATGGCTGGATTTTTTTCAGACATCCATATATACATACGTACATACACACACACACACACACACATGTACTATATCACTTTGGAGATTATATTGCGGAATTCATTTTTAAAAATGAGAATTCAGACAAACACCTGTGCATGTTTGGGGATTTCATTATAAGATATCTCTACTATGTGAAGATATACACATACATAAGTACATATATACATACACACATACAGTGAGAAAGAGAGAGAATTTGTCATATGTTGATAATCTGACTGATTGCCGGTCCAAAGACCTCGAAGCCAAGTGGGATTTAAGTGAGTTCCCTCCTCACTTCAGCTCATGACTGTTTGGTGTGGGTATTGCCCCCAAAAAATGCTGCGCCAGATATGTTTTACCAAAACCCTGGCCTTATGAAGACAAAATTTCCCATAACAGTGAAAAAACACCAACTTGGAATAAAAACTCTCCAGTTAGTCAACAGCATCCAATTTCCTTAACAAATTCAGCTAACACTTCCTGATCTCTGTCATTTTTTTAAATTTATTTTTTTATTTTTGCTCTATCTGCCTCAAATTCAGCCTGAAAATGGCTAGGCTGCATCCAACACTGGGACCATATACGTACGTATGCCCTGGTGTACGCATTTCCCTGTCATTTGGGGTTAGCTGAATTATGATTTTCTCACCAAGACTGAAAAACGACTACCATTTCATGAGGGAGAAAAACACAGGGCACGGTGAGAAAGGAGATAATGGGGAACAGTGGGGTAGTGTGCTGGATAAGAAGAGTGTTCCTTAATTGTGCTGGAGAGTCTCTCTGATGGGCCCTCTCCCTACTCTGCACTGTGCAAATTGCCTGGCACACGGTGACTGCCACCAGCGACTCCGCAACGGTACGCGGATGGCACAGCTGTGCCGCTGAGACATGCGGGAGGTGACTGTTTTTATTTTTAAGAAGAAAGGTAAAAGCAGAAGAAAAAGTATTGACTGAATATGTTCAAGATTTGTTCTTTATTTTTTTATTTCTGTTTATTACATATTCTCAGTTGTGAGGCTGCCCCCCCGCCCCGAATATAATTCTTTTTATTGATTTTTATATTAAAGCAATTGAAAACAATGCAGTATCATTTTCTGGTATAATAGAGCCACAGAAGCATGACAGCAGACACCTCACTGGGGAAAATAACATGTAAACACTATACAAATTAGCCTCTTCTAATACAGTTAATAAGAGAAAATAAAGAAACATTTGCAGATGGAGTAGAATTAAACAATACATTAGAACTCAGTGCTGGAGTTTACTGTAGCCTTTTCCTTTTATTATAAATGGCCATTACTAAAATGTTTCTAAATACCCCATTAAGGAAAACTTACTTGCTAATAGGTAGAGACTAATGAGGCAATAGAAAGCATAATTGGAGAACTTGCTACGTCAAGCACAGAAAATTATACTAGTATGCACAACCAAGTACCATTGTCTGTTCAAAAATTTTAGTTAACCCTTAAAAGTGAAAAATGCCTATATACTTCATTCATGAATTTGTTCATTCATTCAAATTTGACTTATTCATTTGTGTGTTAAATGCCCTAGAGATAAAAACATGGGAACAACCAGTGGAGTTATCAGAGGGCTAGAAATAGGATTCTTTACTTGTCATAGAGAGCAGACTACTTCAGTAAGACGGACAAAAGTATGAGAGGCCCTGGACCTTAAAAAGAGAACTCAAAATGGTAATGAGAGTCCAGCCATGACAATAAATCTGAAAAGAACAAATGAATAACCACCATTACTTCCCATGTGTGCCTTTTTATTAGCTTCCTCCCACTGCGACCTCATGTTTCCCCATGGACTTTGGTTCTTGTACGTGCCCTATATGGATTTAATGTGTCTTGTTCCATTAGCCATGTCTTCAATTCTGCTTCCATGAAAGGAACAGGAAGGCAGTTTTGCATTTCAACAGTAATTCTTCAGTATCCAATTCTGAACCCACCCCTGATTTTCAGCTTCATTACCCTCACATTTTGTTGACAGGTGGTAGTGGCTTGCCCTGGAATGCCATCAGGATAAAACAAATAAAAACAAATGTAATTCAAGATACAACATGATGCACGGCAATAGAAATAGATAAACAATTCCGTGGGGGTTGGGGCTGGTAAATGCCACTCTCAGGGACATCCAGGAAAGCTTGATTGGAGACATGCATGCAATGACAGAACCTAAATCCAGGAATCCCAAAATGTGTTAGCAAAGAGCTGCCTGAAGTTATTTGGTGGAGAATCTTTTGGTAAACCTAAAATCTTCTGACCCACAGAGAACTTGGAAAGCTTAAGAATACCTTACGTGAATAACTGTGCTCAGCAATACACATACAGCGAATTCTCACATTTTGTTCTGAGGATTTCACAAATGTGGAGATGGGTTTTCCAACAGCCAATTACTTCGGCTCGAGTGCTTTCTAACATGCAAGTTGAAACTATTAAATTGAAATTAACCCTGCTAGTACTGGATCTGAAGGGCTTGGAGTTATTTTTACATTCGCATCATTCAGGGCCAAGCACACTTTAAATAAATAAAAACAAGAATGTGTTCTCATGCATTTAGATGCAATCTACAATTTTACTGGTTACATGTTTCCTGGTAACCGGAGAGTGGAACACTATTTTTAAATCAATGCAGGAGATTCTGACTCAGGAAGTTCATGGATTTCCTGTTAAGAATCAATCCCAGAGTTCCCATCTCTTTGCCTCTGGGACCAGGCCGGCTGAGCAGGGGCAGCGGTAAAGGAGAGGCAGTTAGTGTCAGACTGACCCAACTGGGCTAGGTGAGTCTGAGGGGACAGCCTATCAATAGGAAATCATTTATATTAGGCATCCAGAAAAATGGAGTTAGGGCCCAGAGTGCTAAATGGCCATGAGAACGGGACTTATGAGGCAGAGCTGAGGGGGAGAGCCAGCGGTGGCTGTGGAAGGGAAAGCGAGTAAAGGGGAGCAAAGGAGAAGGGGGAGGCAGAACAACGCTGCAAGGCAGAGCTAACTCCTCCACATAAACCCTAGCACACAGAATGGAGAGCTCGGGAAGAGAGACCAATCCCTACATTTTACCTGAAAATAAAGGGGTAGAAAGGCTGGAGAAGTCCCTCCGTAGAATTTAGTTTGATGAGCAGTGATCTGAATAAATCATGGGGTGAATAAAGACTGAATTAACAAGATCATACTGTATTTCATGAAAATTTGATTGAATGAATGATTAACACATTTATTCACTTTGTCTACCAACTTGTTTAGCACATGTTCTAGGCACAATGCTAGACCATGGGGATTCATTGGAGAAAAACACTGGCACATGAATTTGTTTGTACCTGAGGCCTACTTTGTTACAGTTTATTTTAAAGTATGAAAACAATAAAGCTGATTTGGTATAATAAAATGTATTAATAGTTTCATGTAGGAAAAACATGGACTAGTCAAAACCAAGTATTGTTAAATAGTAAAGTAGTACAATTCAGAGTTAATTGCTGAAGTAGTAAATTATTCATCAATTTTGAAAATGGAAGAAATTAGTACCTTGGGTTATTGATATCCATAGATATTGCTCTGATAACTTTTTTCTCTCAACATAATCTTTCTTGGAACTAAATAAGTGGTGAAATGATTGCTTTGGAGAATTATTACCTGTATGACTAGAAAGTAGAAAAATCTTAAGTTGTAAAGTGGTCAAAAGACAGGAAGCGGGAAGATAAAAGCTGGATTATTTTGTGGAGTGGAACATTCAATTACACCTAAGTAATGCCCACCGCTGATAGCAAGACCCTGTGAGCTTGTCTCCTGACTGGTCTGAGTTCAACAGACCAGGAATCTTTCTATTTAAGGGGCTGAGGAGATTGGTAGGAACCAACACCTCCTTAGCAGCCTAGATTTGCCCAATTACCCTCCTATCAGTTGTCAGACAGACTCTAACCCCATCAGGGCCTCAGTCATTCACTTAGTTTCATATCTGGGCCCTAGGGAAAAGGAAGACTGTGAATAAAAACTGGAAGATCTACGTTCACTGGAAACTCTTGCCATATATTAAGAAACAAAGAACACAGCTTGGGTGCGTATTTCAACAAGGTATTGGGAAGGGAAGGGGGGGTTGAGAGGGAAGAGGAAGGAGGGAAAGGAAAAAATAAAGAATGAGAGTGTGTGTGGACGGAAGGAAGGAAGAGGGAGGAAGCAATCTTCCCTATTTTGCCACAGAATTCTTTGGCAATTCAGCTCCATAAACACAGTGTAGGCTTGGAAAGGAGAGGGTGGGGCAACGTTCCTGAAAGTGGGGCTCAAGAAATGGCAGCAGTGCCTGTCAGAGCCACGTTGTGCTTGAAGAATCTTATTTCTGAGCACATGTTATAAGCCCTTGGGGACTTCCAGAAAGTCTTAAGTGGTGGAAAAATGTTTATAGTGCTTGAGGGCTCTCTAATAGCAGATAGGAACTGGATCAAACAAGCTAAGTATGGGCTATGAATGTCAAAATGGCCCACTTATTATCCGCCCACTGGGTCTCAAGGCTGACTGAGAAAAAAGGTGACACCACATGTGTAAACATCCCCAAATCAATTAAATGCAAACATTATGGCTCTCTTGAATAGTGTGGAGAAGCTAGTATTGTGTAAATGTTTTAAAACTAACTCAGCTGAGAGCTGCAGAAATGTAAACTATCAAGACCTTTAACACACAAAAAAATGTATAATTGATGCCACATATTTATTTAATATAAAGAAAAAGTAAGAGTTGGAGAACTAAAAACCATACTGGGAAATAGATGCTAGAGTAAGTAAACAAATAATTCTGGAAACCAACAAATATCTAGATAAAATTTCTGTAACAGCTAACTCCAAAGAAGCAGATGACTGGCAGGAGTCAAAGATAGATGTAGACCCAGACAATTGTCAAGGACCAGAAACTTTGTAAGAAAGACAAGTAGAATGTCTTGGGAAAAAACACAGTCAAAAGTTATGTGGCAATTGATAATATTATATCCTGTTATGTTATTTCTTTTAGATTTTGCTATAATTCTATTATTCTTCCTCCTCTCTACTTGTTTCTTTCTTTCTTCATTTCTCTTTTTCTGTCTCTCGCTTCCCTCTTTCCTTTGCCCTAGCTCTTTTTTCCTCCTCTCTCCCTTTCTATTTCCCTCCTCTCTTCTCTCCCTCTCAACCTTTCTTTTTTTCCTTCTTTTTCTTCCTTTTTACCTCTTTCTCGCCCTACCTTATTCTCTTCCGCTCTCAGAAGTGCCTAGTTAAATGTCTGGATTATCTTTCTCAGGAAGTCACGATTTATCCAAGGACTTTTAAGGAGCAGTTTCACTCCAAAAGTCAATATATTTTGACAGCCCCATCAATGACAGGCTAGGTTTAGGATTTAAAGCAGCAGTGTACAACGTTTTGGCTTCACTGGGCCACCTTGGAAGAATTGTCTTGGGCCACACATAAAATACACTAACACTAATGATAGATGATGAGCTTAAAAAAAAAGTTGCAAAGAAATTATGTCTCATAATATTTTAAGAATTTGTGTTGGTCTGCATTCAAAACTGTTCTAGGCTGTAAATTGGGCATGCTTGGTTTAAAGGAAAAGCAACAACCTCTGGATGATCATGGTGGACAAGCTGTTCATGCAAAACTAGCATGTTTCAGTTATCTCTTATCATTCTTAGCTGACACTTTCATATCAGAGAGGATCATCAAACTCAAAGCCTCTGTAGGGTTAGATTACTAGCCATTATTTATTCACCAAATGTTAGTTCTGAGTGTCTACTGAGTAAAATGCCCTTTGCTACCTGTTAATTACAAATGAAAAAGACATAATCCTTAGAGAGAGCAAAGGAGGGAATAATGAGTTCACTCTGAAACAAAGTAATATTGAGCAAGGAGGAGACAATAATAGAATAATAGAACTATTCCATAAGCAATTAGAAGAATTGATTAAGTATGCCTCACACTTAAGTTTGCATTCATCCTAGAAAAAGTGCTACATACTTCATTGCTGAATATCACTATGGTCACCTTCAAGGTATTTTGCTTTGGAAGCTATGCACTGAAACCAGTGCCTAGTCCACTCTTCAAAGCAATTTTGAAACTCTTTTTCTAGAATGGCCATGAGAACTGTCATCACATTACCCTTGATGTCTTGAATATCATCAAAATGTCTCCCTTTCAATATTTTTCTTTATCTTCAGGTAAAGAAAAGAGTCATTGGGGGCCACATCAAGGGAGTAGGGAGGGTGTTCCAATACAGTTATTTGCCAATTCACTGTCTAAAAACTTCCTCACAGACAGTGTCATGTGAGCTGGTGCATTATTGTCATGTAAGAGCCATGAATTATTGACAAAAAGTACCCTTTATTATCATCTCACTTTCCCATGCAGCCTTTTTAGCACATCCAAATAGTCAATTTGGTTGATTGTTGGTCCAGTTGTTACAAATTCATTATGAACAATCCTTCTGATATCCAAAAAGGTTATAATCATCACTATGAGTCTTGATTTGGACTCATAGAAACTTTTCGGTCATGGAGAATAGGCTGGCTTCCATTGTGCACTTGGATGCTGTGTTTCAGAGTTATATCAGTACACACATGATTCATCACCAGTCATAACATGGCGCAAAACACAGCCTTACCTCTCCAAAGAGGTCTTGGCCAACTTCTACTCTCCTTTGCTTTTATTCATCAGTGAACTTCTTCAGAACCGTTTTTGCACACACCTTTTTCATACCAAGATTTTCAGTTAAGCTTTTTCTGTTTCTCTATCAAATTTTACTAGATCTTCTATGCTTCTCACAGCCAGTTGATGGTTTTGATACACAATTAGATGAATTTTTGCAATGTTTTCATCAGTTCTGCTTGTTACAGACTTCCCTGACCTCTCTCCATTAGTGATGCTTTTTTCCCCCCCTCAGAACAATGTTTAATGCATTGGTACACTGCCATTTACTTCATGGCATCATCTTCATAAACTTGGACTAACATGGCCCTTATTTCACTTCCACTCTTGTCAAGTGTAACAAGAAATTTAATGTTTGTTTCTTGCTCTAATTCAAACTCAAACATTCTCACAATGGCACACAAAACACACAATAATGAATGATACTCAGCAAGACACTGCCAAATGCCAATGTGAACACAGCTAGGAGACACTGATATACTAAGATTATGAAACCTTACTGAGTTGTTTGTACAGTGCTGCCAATGAAAGAGCATGGTGGCCAGTTCATAAACTTAATTGTCAGATCTCGTTAGTTTAGTTGGAATAGAGGATGTGAAGGACAAGAACATACCAGATTGAAGAACTGCCACAAAGATTTGGACTGACAAAGGTGCATGAAGTGGTTTGGGAGCCAGAAACTATTTGATATGACTGAAATGTAGAGTGTTTGTAGGCATATAGGTTCATTAAAAATTTAATCACTTTTCTTGAATGTGCAGGATATTTGAGCAGAGATTGTATAATAACCTGCCTCAGAGACATTGTATTAGAAGAGCCCCGTTCTGTGTTGACTTCTGACTTGAAGATTTTACGAGACCCTTTGATAAATACACCGAGAGAACATACGTATTCTGCAATTACAAGAGCATGCAAGTTGAAATTTGCAATTCCTATAAGTAGACAAAATTGGTTAAGATTTAGCAAGGTACTTTACAGTTGGTCAGCTTATCGGTTATTAGGTCAAAGACCCGAATGGTTGTAGAAAGGATCTTTCAGATTAACCACATGTTAGAACATGGGTCATAAAAGAGAGAAAGACTCATTCCCAGTGGAATTAAAACATGTGGGAACCACTGAGCTCTATTATTCTTCCAGTCTTCACATTTGTGTTTAAAGTAATGAATACATAATGAAGGTGAGTCGTTATGTTTCTAGACACCATTCTAGGATCAACAATATGATTTTTTTAAAGCTAATGTAAGTTGCCCTCTTTATAAGGTTTCATAATCTACAACAGAAATCTCTGAACGCTCATATTAGAGCTATCATTCTTATCCAATTTACTAAGATGAGTGGTATACCTTTCTCTGGCTTCTTAAAACATCTGTTACTTTTTAATAATGATTATAATAGTAATACATAGTGACTGTGTAAATTTTTAAAAAATACAGGTAAGTACAAGTTAGAAAAAAAAAATACCTGAAATACCATAGCTACTATTATTTTGACACATTATCTTCTGAGGTTTTTGTTTTTTTTTCATGTTCTGAGTAGCCAACATAAAACAGTAGTTACATAGTATGAGCAAACACACATGCACATGCACATAGATTTTCCAAACTAAAGTAGCTATATATAACCTTTTTTCTAAAAACATATATTTTTATATCAATGATGCTTCAGGACATAATTTTTAATTTCTCCATAGAATCTTAATATATAAATATACCATAATATACTTATTTAATTTATAAATATACCATTATTTAGCCAGTCTCCAGTGTTTGGTAATATAGATTTTTCCTAATTTTTTATATTAAAAATGCATTATATATTATACATAATCATTTAGCATGATCACATTCATTTCCTTCTGATAAGACTGCAGGGTAAAAGGTTTGAAAATTTTTAAGTGTTTGAATACACATTTCCAAATCACATTTTAGTTAAACATGAGTGATTATGTCCCTGCAAACTTTCTAACTCTGGATAATAAAAGAGAAAAAAAAATCTTTTAAAATGTGACATATTACATTTACCTGGTTTTGACTTGTTTTTTTACTACTATTGAGGTTGAGCATTTTAAATATGTTTCTAAACAATTTACTTTTCTCAATTCCTAAAGCTGGTGTTTAATTGGGAACATGTGTTTTATTGGTTTCTAGGAGCTCTTTAAATGTTAGAAATAGCAAGCTTTTATTTATTATATATGAATTCCTAACCTAGAATCACAAAAATGCAGTTCTCCCCATCATGGATGTAGTGGGGAAATTTTGACATTTGCAATAAGTTAACTTAAAAAATAATTTATAGAAATAGAGAAACTTCAATTTGAAAATAAGATATATTCTACTGTTCTCATAAAAAAAGAACAGGTTTTAATTGTAGTGCTACAGATTTTAATATTAATCTTTTAAGTTATAAATAGCAATAAAAAGGATAATTAATTCCAGAAACCTAATAGCAATCAGAATGAATGTCAGAGGCTGAGATATTGCTTCATCAGAAAAGTAACAGCTAAGTTTTTAGTTGTCAAACCAAATTTCACACAAAATGTAGGGAAATATGACTGACAGCAAATTTAAAATATGTACAACATTGAGAACCAGGGTTTTGTGTTGATATAATTATTTTTATTTTTCTTTCAGCCTTTTGATCAAAATTACTATGTTCCAGGTGAAGCTGGGATAGCTCAGTGAGTTAAGCGCTCACTTTGCAGTGCTGGAGCCTGAAGATCTAATCCTGGCCGCAGCCCATGTGGACCCATATGCTGAACTGGGGTGTGCTTCCCATGCACGAGGCCCCTATTCAGTTCCCACCCCCATCCCCAGTTTAGCCCCTGGCTTGAGGGGGTGTGTCTCCCATGTAAGAGTCCTCCAACCCAGTTCCTGCCCTGAGCAGCCCCCACCCACCTGTATGGTACCAAACCATATTGAAAACTGATAACGTACAACTATGGAGACTGCTCTGGGCTCTCCCCCTTCTCTCTGTCTCTCTCAAAAACAATAAAATAAATCTTAAAAAAGAAAAAGATTATATTGTTCCAGAGAGTCATAGATTAAAAATAAATTGTTCCGATAGCTTTATTAAAACATATATACTTAGTGATAAACAACCAACATTTATCTGACTTCTAAGAACAAGCTATTCAAAGAGAAAGTCAGCACTTAAGCCATCTTCCATAAATCTGGTTTAGAAAAATTCAGTCTGAAAACTGCATTAATCATCTTAGCTTCTTCCCCCCTTTCTAATTACTTCCTTCATTAGAAAAACCTCTTGAGCACCAGAAGAATGCCTTGCAGGTTGACAAGATTCTTCTTCATGCTTTCATTTCTGAGTTTAGTTCAGACCCTTAGTTAAAAACATCTACCATGAATGGTTAAACAAACTGGTATATCATAAAATAATACTCAGTGATAAAAATCATGTAAAACAAACCAATGCATAATAAATGGTCACAAACTATATAATTTCATTACTGATCCTAACATTCTTGAAATAAAAAATATATACATATGGAGAAAAATTTAACCAGAAGTTACAGATGGGAGGGGAGCAGAATAGCTTTGACTATAAGAGGGAGTAATGGGACAGTTCTATATCTTGATTGCAGTGCGAGTTATATGAATCTATATATGTGATAAAAATGTCATATAGATATATATACACATTGTACTAATCTCATTTTATGGGTTCTGATCTAATACCAGAGTTATAAAAGAGATAATTATTGGGAAAATTAGGTATACAAGATCTCTCCGTACTCTCCTTACAACTTTGTGTGTGTGTATATATATATATATATATATTATATATATATATATATATATTATTCCAAAATAAAAAGCCTTTTAAAATTCACCCAAATGGAGGAGGGAGCCTTTCTGGAATTTCATGGGTGAATAAATATTTTTTACCAGTCTACAAGCCAAATCTGTTTTTTTTTAAACAGTTTTTTGTTTTTTTTAAAAAACATTTTATTTTATTTATTTATTTATTTTATTGTTTTTGACAGAGAGAGAGAGATACAGAGACAGAGACAGAGACAGAGAGAGAACCAAACTGGGGACACTCCCCAGCTCAGCATATGGGTCAGCACGGGCCGGGGCCAGGACTCGATAACCGGTCCTCGTGGCCACAAAGTGAGCTCTCCACCCACTGAGCCATCCCGCTTCCCCCAAATCTGTTCTATAAAGTAAAAACGAAACAGAGAAGAGATTTAAGATGGTGAAGGAGACTAATACAGTGCCTGCTGTGTTCCATGAACAAATTAAAATTATAACAAAATTATAAAACAGCCAACCTGGTGAACCATCTGCAGTCTATCTAAACAGAAGTTCTATAACTAAGGACACAAAGAAGAGGAGCCCACACCAAGACTGGTAGGAGGTGAGCAGATATGAAAGGAACCAAACCTCTGGTGGTGGTAGAAATCAGGAGGGACATCTCTGCTGTGGAGGTTCCTCTAGAGCAGGGGTCTCCAATCTTTTCAGCCCGCGGGCCACATTAACTATCAAACAGCAGTTCAGGGGCCGACTATACACTCGAGGTCCAAATAAAAAAGAATCAAAACATAGATATTGTTTTTAATTATTTATTTAATATTATTTTATTCAGATAAGAAGGTCTCCATGGGCCAGATGAGAGGGCCTCGTGGGCCGCATCTGGCCCGTGGGCCGTAGTTGGAGACCCCTGCTCTAGAGGAACAAGGCACCCCAACCCCACACTAGGTTCTACATCCCGGAGCACTGGTGCTGGAAAGAGGAGGCCCACACATCTGACTAAAAACCGTGGGGACTCCCATTGATTGATTGGGAAGGACGACTAAGGAAAACTCAGACAACCTCTTAAAGGACCTGCATAGACTCAGTTATTTATAGGCATTCATCCTGAGCTCTGGCAGTGGGACAGTGACTCGGGGCGAAGCATACAAAATGAGGCTGAGCTTTGAGGTGTGTGGCTTTGGAATGAGGGCTGGAGGATGGTCACCAGTTTTTCCTGGGTGGGTCTTCTTCCCATGCAGCCAGTTGACGGGTGCCATCTTTCCTGTGTTGTGCCCACGCCCACATGACCAAATCTGAACCTGATTGATCTGGTGATCTCCACTCACTCCATGCTGCTGACTCCCTGGTATCTCACCCCACCCAACTCTACCAATGCCAGAGGCACTTTCTATAGTGAGCAGCTAGCCCTGCCTGCATTGCAATCTTTCTTAGAAAAGGAAGCCCAAATGTCCCAGGTAAGTAGCAACAATCATTGCTGTGCTCTGAGACTTTTGCTGAGTAGCTCCAGGCAAGTACAGGCACCAAATCAGAACCTATAGGAGTATCCAGCACAGGTGACCAGAGAGATGGTACCAGGACCCCATAGAACACCTATTACTTAAGGATATCCAATAATAGTGGGAGATGTAGAAGATCTACCTAATACATATAAACAAACTCAGAAAGGCATCCAAAATGAGAAAACAAAGAAATACATCTCAAATAAAATAGCAGAAAATTCCAGAAGAACTAAACAAGATAGAGGCAAGCACTTATCAGATACAGAGCTCAAAACAATGGTTATAAAGATGTTAAAAAAACTTAGTGAAAACTTCAACAGAGAAATAGAAAGCGTAAAGAAAAACATAGAAACCATGAAAAAGAACCAGTGAGAAATGAAGAATACAATAACTGAAATTCAGACTACCACAGAAGGAATCACCAGCAGACAAGATAGAACAGAAGATCAAATCAGCAAATTGGAAGAGAAGGTAGAAGAAAACATCCAGTCAGAATAGCAAAAAGAAAAAAGAACCCCCAA
Organism: Craseonycteris thonglongyai; assembly: GCA_004027555.1. Lineage (NCBI taxonomy): Eukaryota > Metazoa > Chordata > Mammalia > Chiroptera > Craseonycteridae > Craseonycteris > Craseonycteris thonglongyai. The sequence continues at coordinate 18,978 of PVKE010022027.1, forward strand.
AATGATGGTTTAAGGAACCCCTGGGACAACATCAAGCATAACAACAGTCACACCAAAGGAGTATCAGAGAAGAGAGAAAGCAATAAATTGAGAACCTATATGGAGAAATAATGACTGAAAACTTTTCTAACCTGGAGAAGGAAACACATACAAGACCAGGAAGCATAAAGAGTCCTAAACAAGATAAAACCAAATAGGCCCACACTAAGACACATTATAATTAAAATGTCTAACGTTAAAGACAAAGAGAGAATCCTAAAAGCAGAAAGAGAAGAGCAACTAGTAGCTTGTAAGGGAGATCTCATGAGACAGTCCACTGATTTCTCAACAGAAACTTTGCAGGCCAGAAGGAACTGGCAGAAAATATTCAATGTAATGAAAAACAAGAACCGACAACAAAAATTACTCTACCTAGCAAGGCTATCATTCAAAATTGAAGAACAAATAAAAAGCTTCCCAGACAAGAAAAAAGCTAAAGGAGTTCACCACCACCAAACCAGTATTATAAGGAATGTTACAAGGACTAATTTCAGATAGGGGAAAAATAAAAGCAAAATTTTGAATGAAATGACAATAGCTACCTATCACCAATTACCTTCAATTTAAATGGATTAACAGTTCCAATCAAAGGACTAGAGGGAATTGTACTGAGTGTCAAAAGGGGAAGACATATGCAAGTTACTTTTCTCATTCGTGAAATCCAAAGAAGAAAATAAACAAATGGGACAGAAACAGACTCATAGAAATAGAAAATATTTGGTTTGTTGCTAGATGGGAGAAGGGTTGAGGGTAGGGAGTGACATAAATAAAGGGAAGGTACAGGGAAGTTCAGTTTGGTTACTACAAAGTTAGTAATGTTTGTGGTGATGTTAGGGTATAACAAGGACATATAATTGTTAATGTTGCAATAACTATGGATGACGTCAAATGTGTACTAGATTTGCTGAGGTGAGAGGACAGTGAGAGGGGTGGTGAAAAAGGTGAAGAATTCAAGAAGTACAAATTCATAGTCACAAAATAGTCACAGGGATGTAAAGTACAGTGTAAGGCATACAGTCAATAACATTGTAATAACCATAAATGTTGTCAGATGGGGACCAGACATATATGAATAAAGATTTCATAAATTATATAGCTTATTGTATGTCAAAATAATTGAAAAATAATGAGAAAAATACAGAAAGAAATATGAATAAAAAATAAAAATATAAGCCAAGTAAATAAAAAGAAACCAAACAAAATGTTGCATGAAGAAAGTGTCTACTGTTTCTTCAAAAGTACTCTCTTGAAATTAATATAAAATAATATTGAATGTTAACTGTAATTGAAAAATTTAAAAAGAATGGAAAAAGGTGAAGGGGAATAAGAATTTCAGATTTCCAGGCATAAAGCAAATAAGGCATAGGGTTGTAATGTACAGCAAAGGGCATATAGTCAATGATATTGCGATAACGTGGTACAGTGTCAGATGGTTGCTGGACCTATCACGGTGATAATATCTTTAGATATATAAATGTTGAATAACTGGGTATATAAAATGATGTATACCTGAAACTAATATAATACTGTATGCAATCTATATTTTAATAAGAACCTTTAATAGTATAAAAAGGAATTAGAAATAGTAAATATTCACATTCTCTACTTTAAGATTTAGAGAAAGTGTACATGTCTGATTTTGTTGGGTAATTTTACAGTATATGCTTTTAAATATAATATATTTTTTATTTTATATTTTATCTTATATACCATAGACTTTTTAAGTATATACATATTATATACTTTTTACTTTACATAATATGTAATTTTTCTTAGAAAATTTAACTTTCTAAAGTTAAGAAAAATTATCATGGTTGCCTTGGAAGTCCTTTAAAATTCTTAAAGATGTGATCTGCAGGTCTCTGAGTGGAATCATCAATTCTAAAGTATAAATAAAATTAAATAAATACAAAATTTTTTATTTGAAGGTGTAGTACAACATGTTAATTAGCTTTCAGGTAAATCAAATTCAAATAAATTTGAGATCCTGATTTGAAGATATAGATTAGGAGGCTAACTAGCTTTTGTGTACATTTAACTTATATAAACCTGAAGTCTTGATTTAGAAATGCAGTTAAAGATGTCAGTTGGCTTTTGTGTGAATGTGATTCTATTTCATATGCATAATGTGGCCAGATATGTAATTTTTCTGTCTTATCACTGTATATTTGGATGACCTGAGATAAGTAATGTAAGCTCACACTACAGTTCTGAAGTCTGTGACAATAATACCTGTTTTAACTTCTTCACAAGGTACAACACTACACAAAGGTTATTATTGTTACTAATAAAAATAATTGCACCAGGTCTATTTCATCAACCTGCAGAATATGATATATTGATAAAACATATCTTTCCCACCTCTAAAGAAATATGTGAGTGAGGTTCAAACCAAAAATGTCCCTGATTAGACCCAAGTAAATAGAATCAAATGAAACTCTTAAACAAGTGAATAGCACAGAAATGTAAAAAGTCATTCTCTAACAATGGCATAGGATACATATATTGCTTCTGTTGCTGTAATTTCCTACCCCCATTTGTGAAATTATTGTTTCTAGCATCCAAACTTTCAACTTATGCTACCTCATTTGAAGACTGCTTATTGACTATAATTTTAGAAAATAATTGTAGCATTGTTGGGAAAGCCAGGATGGCTCAGTGGGTTAAGCACTCACTTTGCAGCCCTGGGGACCAAGGATCGAGTACTGGCCCCAGCCTATGTGGACCCATATGCTGAACTGGGCAGTGCCCCCAGTTCAGTTCTCAACGGGGTGAGACCCCGGCCCTGTTCCTACCCTGTGCTGCCCAGAGCCCACCTGGGGAATGAAACTATGTGGAAAAACAAGTGATGTACAACTAGGGAGACTGTTCTGGGCCCTCTCCCTTCTCTCTGTCTCTGTATCTCTCTCTCTCTCTCTGTCAAAAACAATAAAAATAAATCTTTTTAAAAAAAGAAAAGAATGGTAGCATTGTTTATAACAGCAAAAAATATGTTAAATATTGACCAAGTAGAGGATAAATAAATAATATTATATTTATTATTATTATATGTGTGACATTTTCAGAAATGTAATTGAAAGCAACCAAGATATGCACACTATCATCTTAACTATATAAAATATGGTATATAAATTAGAGTGTCAACATACATTTATAGTAAAAAATCTCAACAAAGCAAGTACACAAGGAATTTACCTCAACATAATAAAAGCCATATATGACAAGCATGCAGCTGACATATTCAAAGATGAAAAGCTGAATGCCTTCCCTCTATAATGAGGAATAAGATAAGGGGGAAGGTGGGATGGCTCAGTGGGTTAAGCGCTCACTTTGCAGCGCCGGGACCGAGGATCGAATCCTGGCCTGTGCGGACCCATATGCTGAACTGGGGAGCTCCCCTAGTTCAGTTCTCTCTCTGTCTCTGTATCTCTCTCTCTTGCTCTCTGTCAAAAAAAAAAAAAAGAATTAAAAAAAAAAAGATAAGGATGCCCACTCTCACTACTTTTACTCAACATAGTATTAGAAGTTCTAGCCAGTAAAATTAGTCAAGTAAAAGAAATAAAAGAAAAAAAGAAGTAAGACTGTGATGAGTTGCAGATAACATGATATTACATGTAAAAACACTAAAGATGTTACTAAACACTATTGGATCTAATAAACAAATTCAGTAGGATATTAGATCAACATGCAAAAATCAGTTATTTTACTATCAAGTAAGAGTGAATTATTAGTAAAATTAAGAAAACAATCCCATTTATATTTGCATCAAAAAGAATAAAGTACATGTGAATAAATTTAACCATAGAGGTGTAAGACCTTTAAATTGAAAAATAAGACACCAATGAAAAAAATCGAAAATACAAATAAGTTGAAAGATATTACATGCTCTTGAATTGGAAAAGTTATATTGTTTTTAAAAAGTCCATACTACCCAAAGAAATCTACAGACCCAATGTAATTTTTATTAAAACTTTAGTGGCATTTTTCACATACATAGAAAAAACAATTTTAAAATTTGTATGGAACCACAAAAGTCCCTGAATAGCCAAAGCAATCTCAAAAAAGAACAAATTTGGAGACATTGTTCTTCTTGATTTTAAACTATACTACAAAGTTATAATAATCATAACAGTATGGTGCTGGCATAAAAAACAGGGACAGAGATCAATGGCATAGAATAGAGAGCTCAGAAATAAACCCACACATAGATGATCAATTAATTTATGACAAAGAAAGCAAGAACATACAACGGGGGAAAGGATAGTGACTTCAATAAATGGTGCTGAGTAAACTAGACAGCTACATACAAATAAACAAAACTGGACCGCTGTCTTACTCTAAATGCAAAAATCAACCCAAAATGGATTAAAAATTTGAACTTAAGATTTGTAACTATGAACTCCAAGGAAAAATATAGGCAGTCAGTGCCTTGATATTGGTCTTCACAATTTTTTTTTATTTATAAAGCAAACAACAAACAGAAAACATCAAATGGGAGTACCTCAATCTAAAATTCTTCTACACAGCAAAGAAAACATTCAAAAAAAATGAAAAGGCAGGATAAAAAACGGGAGAAAATAGTAACATTTGCAAATCACATATTTGATAAACTGTTAAAATCAAAATATGCAAGAAACTTGTATGACTCAATAGCACAAAAACAAACAACCTAATTAAAAACGTGCAAAGAAACTAAATCAATATTTTTAAAAAGAAGACATATGAGGCCTGACAATTAGTTAATGAATTTCTCCTAGAAAAAGTGCTACATACCTTATTGCTGAATATCATTGTAGTCACCTTCGAAGTATTCCCCTCGGGGAGCTATTTACTGACTCCAGCATCTAGTTCACCCTTCAAACCAATTTTGGAACACTACACTATTTCTGGAATGGCCATCAGAATTGTCATATTACCCTTAATGTCCTAAATGTCATCAAAATGTCATCCTTTCAATATTTCCTTTATCTTTGAGTAAAGAAAAATTTCATTGGGGACCAGATCAGGTAAGTAGGAAGATTGTTTTGATATACAGTTATTTGTTTACTGTCTAAAAACTCTCTCACAGACAGTGCCATGTGAGTTGGTGCATTGTTGTGATACAAGAGCTGTGAGTTGGCAAAAAGTTCAGGTCATTTTCATCTATTTCACGTAGGCTTTTCAGCACTTCCAAATAGTTAACTTCATTGACTGTTTGTCCAGTTGGTACAAATTAATTATGAACAATCTCTCTAATATAAAAAAAGGTTAGCAACATTGTTTTTACTTTTTTTATTGTTAAATTTATTGGGGTGACATTTGTTGGTAACAATTACATAGTTTCCAGGTGTACAACTCTACATTACATCATCTATATATTGCATCATGTACTCACCACCATCACCATATATTTGGTGCCCATTCCCAACCCCAAACCCCAACTCTTTCATTCACCTTCCCCTTTACCCTCAGGTAACCACCAAACTATTGACTGTCCATAAGTTTTTGTTTCTTTGTTCCTTTCAGTTTTATATTTCACCTATAAGTGAGATCATATGTTTCTTGATTCTTTCAGTCTGACATATTTCACTTAATAAGATGGTTTCAAGGTCCATCCATGTTGTCACAAATGCTGCATTTCACCTTTTATTATTGCTGAATAGTATTCCGTTGTGTAAATGTACCACAACTTCTGTATCTAGTCATCTATCAAAGGACACTTTGGTTGTTTCCATGACTTGGCCACTGTGAACAGTGCTGCGATGAACATTGGGGTACAGACATCTTTGAAAATTAAGGTTTTCAAGTTTTTTGGGTAGATGCCCAGAAGAGGGATTGTTGGGTCATATGGCAATTTCATTCCTATTTTTTTAGGAATCTCCATACAGCCTTCTATGGTGGTTGTACCAGTTTACATTCCCACCAGCAGTGTATGAGGGTTCCTTTTTGTCCACAGCCTCTCCAGCACTTGTTATTCTTTGTCTTGTTGATTATAGGCATTCTAACAGGTGTGAGGTAGTACCTCATTGTGGTTTTTATTTGCATCTCCCTAATTGCTAGTGATATTTATTCGGACTGATGGAACTTATTTGGTCATGGAGAATTGGCTGACTTCCATTGTGTTATTTGACACTTTGTTTTAGAGTCTTATTGCTACACCCAAGTTTCATCACCAGTGATAACATGGCCCAAAACATCATCTTGCCTCTCCAGAAGGTCTTGGCAAATTTTATTTCCTCTTAGCTTTTGTTCATTGGTGAACTCCTTCGGGACCAATTTTGCACACATCTTTTTCATGCCAAGATTTTCAGTTAAGATTTCCGTTTCTCTATCGATGGTTGCTTGGTTGGCAGTGCTTCTCACAGTCAGCCAGTGATGTTTACATGCAATTTGATGACTTTTTACAATTTTTTCCTCAGTTCCGATCATTACTGGCCACCCTGACCTCTCCTCATCAATGAAGCTTTCTCTCCCCTTAGAAAAATGTTTAATCCATTCGTACACTGCTGTTTGATTCATGAAATTATCCCCATAAACTTGGACTAACATGTCACTGATTTCACTTCCATTCTTCCCAAGTATAACAAGAAATATTTTTTAATATATATATATTTTTTTTTAATTTATTTTATTTTTGACAGAGAGAGAGAGAGAGAGAGAGAGAGAGAGATACAGAGACAGAGAACTGAACTGGGGGAGCTCCCAGTTCAGCACATGGCTCCACATGGGCTGTGGCCGGGATTCGATCCCCGGTCCCCGGCGCTACAAAGTGAGCGCTTAACCCACTGAGCCATCCCTGCTTCCCCATAACAAGATATTTAACGTTTGTTCATTGCTCTAATTCAAGCTCCAGCATTCTAGGGACAGCACACAAAACACTTAACAATAACGAACGCCACTCAGCAAGACACTGCCACATGTCAATGTGGACACAGCT
>PVKE010022028.1:0-25932 GCA_004027555.1 Craseonycteris thonglongyai
GAAAGTGACGTTCAACATTATGTTTTTTCGGCACTGCAATACTACTGCCACACAACAGGCAAACGCATTTACCTTTTAAATTAATGAAACAATATGATTCCTCCCAGTCTGTGTTAAAATTATAGGTTCATTTTCTCTTATTTGGTCCACTCATTTTAGGACTAAAAAAATAAAAATAAAAATAGTTATAGAACTACAACATCATATCAAATTGCCACCATAATAATAGATTACCTACCTCGCTTTTAGTTCATTTAAAATCAAATATATCAAAACACTGTGATCCTAGCTAACCGTCACGACCCGATCAGTACAGCAACCGCAATCAAAATGGCAACTTGGCGTCTCCTGGTTGGGTGGAGAAGAGTTTAAAGAGCGCAGCGGCTACACAAGACGCGACATGTACCGGTACAAAGGCGAAAGCTAGGGAAAGATTTATACATACGATATCGCAAACATACCAGCGAATATAATAAACCTGTGTAGATACTCAAACAATATTTTAAAATTCTAACAAATGTATAAAAATAAATTATAGTTTTACTTAGTGTTTATGAAAAACTTCTGATGCAGTCAAATAATGGCAGGCGCACACAAATTGGGCTGCGGGCACCATGGCGCCTGTGGGCACGGGGTTGGGAATCCCTGCCCTAAGCTATACCCTACATCCCCAAGACTACTCTGTAACAACCAACTTGTTTTTGTTTTTTTAAATTTATTATTTTATTGTTTGAGAGAAGGTGTGAGAGAGAGAGACACAGCAAGACAGAGAGAAGTGGGGAGGGCCCAGAGCAGTCTCCACAGTTGCACACCATTAGTTGTGACATGGTTTCATTCCACACAGGTGGACGTGGGGCCGAGAATCAGGGGCCTCCCACATGGGAAGCGTGCCCCAGTTCAGCATATATGTACACATGGGCTGGGGCCAGGACTCAATCCCTGGTCCCCGGACTCTGTGCCTACAAAGCAAGCACTCAACCCATTGAGCCATCCCAGGATCCCCTCTATCTGCGTTTTGATGTTTCCTATTAGTGTGTTGAAGTTGCCCCTGAGATTATTGATTATCCTTATAACCAGTGTTCTGAACTCTGCATCTGATAGATAGTCTGTTTTCTTTGGTCCTTTTTCTGGAGCTTTTTTCTGTTCTTTCTTTTGTGACATGTTTCTTTGTGTCCCCATTTGACTGCCTTCCTATGTTTATTTCTATGTATTAGGTAGAGCTGCTATGTCTCCTATTCTTAACAGAGTAGCCTTATGTAGTAGGTGTCTTGGAGGGTCCAGTGAAGCAGTCTCCCTGGTTACCCGAGATGGGTGCTCCAGGTGTGTCCCTGTGTGTGCCCTCCTGTTGTAGTTGAGCCTTGGTTGCTATTTGCAACTCAATGGGAAGTACTGACCCTCAGTTGATTGACTGGCCATGACTACAGGGGAGACACTGTTGTGTAGGGGCTGGACCTACAGAGCTGGATTTGCTTCAGCAGGGCTCTGGTGCCTGCCCCATCTGCCCTTTGGGTGTGTCATTTGTGGAAGCGGTTGGGTAATGCTCTGGTGTGGTCTGAAGCTGGACAGTAGGTGTGTTGGTTCTGGGGCCTCTTGGGGAGGGGCTTTGTTGCAGGTCAAGTTCAACCACTGCCTGTGCCCTCCTTGAGGCCACTGGTATGAGCTACAAAGTGATCTGCAGAAGGTTGCCACTTGTGCTGGGCTTGGAGATGCCTGGGATAGGCTGTGAACCAAGGCCAGCTGCCACTAGTGGATTGTGCAGCCACGGTTATACCTATCCTTGCCTCCATTATTTATTTGTCTTTCGTATACTTTAAAGTAGCCATAATGATACTAGGTTTAAAATTTACCAATTATCTTGATCAAGCAAATAATTATTCAATCTCGTTCAAATACACTTTTGAAATTCACTTCCTTATACCATTTTTCTTATGGGAAAAAATTATTCCTTTAGGAAAATGGTAGTGAAATACAAAGACCAGATATTTTTACTAGCTGGGGGACCTTTCTGAACTTCTATTTCCTAGTTTCCACAAATAAGAATAATAGGGGTGCTTACCTTTTATGACTGACTTTAGGTTATAAAGCGATAACATACATAGAACATACTCAACAAATTCATAATAATAATAATAAGTAACATCATAATAGGTACAACACACCAGTCATTCTTCTTCTTTTTTTAAATATTATTATATTTTATTGTTAAATTTAATGGGGTGACATTGGTTGGTAACAATCAGACAGTTTCCCAATGGACAACTCCACATCACATCACCCATGCATTGCATTATGTGCCCAGCTCCCAGAATCAGGTCCCCCTCCAACCCGATACATCTGGTGCCCACTCCCCCCTCCCCACAAAAATCTCCCTCCCCGCTCCCCACTCCTCCCTCCTCTCCAGGTAAACACCAAACCATTGAGTGTGTCCATAATGCTCACACCAGTCATTCTTAAAGTGCTTATACATATTAAATGATTTGACCCTGACAACAACTCTGAGATGGTTACTTTCATTATCTTCACTTCAAAAGTAAGAAACTGGGGCACAAGAGAATAACTTTTCCAGGGTTTTCTAGAAATCCTGCCTCCACAAGACTGAACTCCAGAGGACCTGGCTTCAGAGCTAACTCTCCTACCAGTCATACTCTATTATCTTTTGTACAAGCAAGCAAACAATCAATGTTATTTTCTTTATTCTTCTTCCCTTATAGTAGAGCCTAACACATACATATCCCTACCTATAGAATGGTAAATGCAGTGTTAGGAAATGACTCATTAACTTCTTAAGCTTTATGTTAACATATAAAAAATCAGGTGACATTATTTATATATAACAAAAGCTAACTCTTGTTTGAGGAAACAGCTCTCAAACGCTCCTACATGTACAGCAGTGGTTCTCAAAATGTGATCCCTGGACCAGCAGTATCAACTCTAGTGACTTATTAGAAATGTAAATTCTTGAGCCCCAAATAAGACCTCCTGTATCAAACTCTGGAGGTGAGGCCCATGTACTCATGTTTTAAACAAAACTTCCAGACAATTCTAGTGCGTGCTGAAGTTTAAGAACCATTGTACAGGATCCATGTAATGGATGAATTGAAAAGAAAAGAAGTAAGCCAAAGGTCTTCGGTTGACTTTCCTAATAAACAGGTGATACAGAGAAGGGGGCGGGGGGGGGGGGAAGGGGGATGATGGAAGATACGTAAGGCCCAGATATAGTGCCTGACTTAAGAGATGAACAAAAAGATGAAATTTTTATTTCAAGTTACTGTAGTCATGTGGAGAGAAATTAGAGGTGAATAGCAAAAAAGGATTTTAAAACTTCTTGTTTTATGAGTATGTTATGAATTGGACCACTTTGATATCCTTAATACCTCAAATTTTCTCTTCAATTATTCCTGGCTATTAAATTTTTTTATTTGAATTTAGTTTCTATATAATGCCTACACTATATAGGAGTCCCTAGACATTAAGTTACAACACAATGAATTGAAGTCAAATAGCACTGAATACACTAAATACAAATCAAACAAACTCTAAAATCACAAAGTGTTGATGCTGGAGAACCTTGTAGGTCATAGAGATAGGTCACTGATTAGATGATTTAGACAATCATCAAGTCTAAATACCATTTTCTACATGCTTTAGAGGTTGCAAAGATGACGTGGCTCAGGCAACGTTACCTATTTCTTGTCTGGTAGGGTAGGTGTGGGAAGAGTCTATTATGTAAGAACCCAAAGACACTCCTTTAGACAATGATGGTAGGAAACATATGTTTCATTCTCCACTGCACAGCCAGTGTCAATCAGAGTTTGACACATAGTAAGTGCTAAATAAGTGTTGTATAAGTGAATTAATGAATAAGAACAATGGCAGGACAAGATGAGTGTTAGTGACCAAATCCTCTGTACTAATTCCACTAAACCCTCAGGAAACAAGTTACCACTTAACTTCATGGGTAGAGAGGTCTGGATACGGAAGTAACTTGCCTTACGGTAAGAATATGATTTGCAGAAATTTAACCTTGAGAAAATGATAAGTATCAGGAGGTGTGATGAGTAACAACTGAGTTTATCACAGGTTAGTTTTTTTTCAAGATTGCCCTCCAGCCCAACCATCCAGCAACTGCATCAGTCAGAAAGGGAATGAAGAGAAAAAGCTATAATTAAGAGCATGCCAAATAAAATACTTATATAGCCATGACCTTTGTAGGAAACAGAGAGCTCAAGTCAGGGATGTTTGTTGTTAAGTTATAGGGTGCAATTAGGGGGGGTAGCCCATTTGAAGAATTTGATCTGAAGTTGTGGAAGAGTTGCTGCTTCAAGGGAGTCAGTGTGGGTCATTACAAAGATAACAACAGTAACCATAGCAGAAGCCAGGAATCAGGGCAGTGACCTTCCTTGGGCCCTTCCCTACCTTCCTATACCCTTGTGGCTTGCTCTGTCACCTTCAGGTCTGATGCACATGACAATGTAACATCTGCCTGGCCCCAGCACACCCTACACCAGTGCCCTTATTTGTTTTTCTCTATAGCACTTATTACCACTTCACATGTACTTTATTTATTTATTTGTCTGTCTTCCTTCAAGTAGAAGGTGAGCTCCATGTCTATTATATTCATACTATAGGCACTCCTCACTACACAACGGAGTTCTGTGTCTATGACTAGGTCATTAAGTGAATTAGTCGATAAACGAGAAGTTTAAAGGTGGATGTCTTGTGGTGTGTCTTGGTGCCATAAGGTATGTATTTTTCAATAGATATCACATGACACCACACTTATAAACAAAATATGTAGTCTTGCATGATTGCAAACACATACTACAGGAATGAGACAAAGGCTGAAAAGGGATTCCTGAGACTCACACAGATTGAGACAGGGGATACCCTGGGCTGGAGAACTGGTCGTTATCCAAATGGTCATTAAATGGGTAGGTCATTAAGTGAGGAGTGGGTATATGTAATTTGCATCTAGGACAATTCCTGGTATGTGGTAGAAGGCAATAAATATCTACTGAATTAATGAACTTTTCATGATTCTGCTGTGTATTCTACTAGGTGTTATTATCTTTACTTTACAAACAAGAAATAAAATTCAGCTAATTTAACTGACCCAAAATAACATAACCACTAAGTATTAAAGTTGCTATTTGAAACTAACTGTTTCCCCACAAAGGATATTCTCTTAAAATAGGTGTCATTTGAACTTAAAAAAAAAAAAGAGAGAATAGTATTAGAACTGTTTTTGTAACTTATAGTGATTCTTTAAAAAAATTACATTTTGTTCTGTAGCTATAACTTTATGTTTACATTATTCTTACTCTTTGATGGGACAATTCCAGACTTTCAGGAAAAAATATAATTGCAAAGATGCCATCTACACTGTCAGATGTGTTTGGGATTCTGTGAAAAGTGAAACATTACAGAAATCTTGGAGAAAGTGTGGCCATCTGTGATGTCTGTGGATCCTCCTCCTCTGTCAACTTGGAGAAGTTTCCAGTTACTAGTGCGGCTTCCAGTGGCTAAGTTTAAGATGAAATTTGTGAATTAGTTCACTCTACTAATGACAAAATAAATTTGTCTCGAGATGAACTCAACAAGTGGTTTGCTGTGGATGAAGCTATTCCAGTAACTCATATACTTAATACAGAAGACATCATAGAAGCTGTTATGAATCATGGAAAAAATGAATGTTGCAGAGGAGGAAGAGGGTGATGACAATCGGGTGTGAGGTGTAAAAAGTGTCCTGGCAGAGAGCTACTGCGGCATTTGAAACAGGAATAGCTTTTGCAGAACAGCAACCCTTCTTCACTTCTCAGTATGTTATACAGCTGCACAGCATTCAAAACCTGACTTTGTATGAGAGGTGTGGGGCTGCAAAGCAAGCTGATATTCACGCATTTTTCAAGTAAACTGCGTGCAAGATTTCCAGTACAGCATCATTTACTGATGTAGATCCAAAACCATCCACACCCACTTCTCCTGATCCTGTCCTAGCTACATCATCAGATCCTGACAAACCTCATGTAATGTCTACCCAGTAAACTCTCTACTGCTATTATATTTAAGTATGTGTGTGTGGTTTTTTCTGTTACATGAATTTGAAAAAAATTATGTTAGTGAAGTTCAATAAGTTGAAAAGTTTATTGACTGCCCTTTAACTAAAATTGCACATTGTATTCACAAAGCAGTTTTTATAATAAAATTGTGTTACACTAAGTTATGTTTTTCTTTATTTGTTTTAATTTGCTTTTAATTACTGTATTTCAATATTAATATCAAGGCAAGCATTTAGGTATGGTGTAGTATGTAGCATAGTAGGTATGGTATGGTATGGTATAGGTATAATATTAGTTAGGCTTATTTTTTTTTAAGATTTTATTTATTTTCTCTTTTTATTTAAGATTTTTTTTTTTTTAATTTAGAAGGTGAGAGAAGGTGAGAGAGAGAGAGTAAGGGAGAAGGTCCAGAACAGTCTCTACAGTTGTACATCGTTAGTTGTGGTACAGTTTCATTCTACACAGGTGGATGTGGGGCTGTACAGGGCAGGAACTGAATCAGGGGCCTCCTGCATGGGAGGTGAGAACCTTCACCACCAAGCCACCCTGGAAGTTACCAGTTGGGATGCAGTTCAGCATATGGGGTTGCACGGGCCAGGGCCGGGAATTGAACCCTGGACCTCATGATCACAAGGCAAGCACTCAATTGCTATGTTATCCTCACATTCCCCAAATAGGCCTATTTTTAATAGTAACTCTCAAGCAAACAGAAACTACATTTATTCAGCATTTACCAATCCCCAGGGGTGCTAGTTAATTGAGAGTCTACTATATAATAGAAATGATTGAATTGGAAACTATAAATAGGTAAAGTGTATGGTATGTGAATTAGATCTTCATAAAGCTTTATAAAATAAGGAAAGAAAGGATTGACTAGAAAGAGACTCAGACTTCAATGCCCTTCTGATAATATGTTGACCAGGTCAACAGGAAGCCTTCAAGCAGAGCTTGCCTGTTAGAGGAATGGCAGGTGGGGCAAAAACGACTCATTTCTGGTATTTCCACATGCTCAGCCACTGGCTAGGAAAAGCTCAAGGATGGGGGAGAGGGAAGGGTGGGCTCTCAGTGCAAACTGTGCAATAAAACCAAAAATGCGTCAGCTGGACGCCAACCATACAGCCAGCTGGGTTACCTCGAGAAGAGCACCTCCGTGGTTGCCAAAGAGGAAGGGAAAGCAGGTTCTATGGACACAGTATTGATAAATAATTGTCCTATTTGCTAATTGACTCTAGTTTTTCTATGCATAGGAAACAAGGTCATCCACTGGCAGTGGGAGGGAGGAGGTGGGGATGTTGAGGTTTGAAGATAAAAGTGAAGGTATAAAAAAGTAACCTCAAAGAAGGTGAAAGGACCAAGAAAATGTAGTTTGAAATCTCAGACAGCTGTTAACAGCCCACTAAACATCGAGAATTTGCAGTAAGGGATGCTGAGATAGCTCAACAGGTTGAGCGCTTGCCTTGCAACTGTGAGGTCCAGGGATTTAATCCCAGCCCTGGTCTGTGCAAACTCATATGCTGAACTGTGGCACAACTGGTAACCACTGAGGTGGTGGCAAAGATTCTTGTCTCCCACACTGGATGACCCCAGTTTGGTTCCTGCCCCATGCGGCCCCACATCCACCTGTGTGGAATGAAACTATGTCACAACTAATGATGTACAACTATGGAGACTGCTCTGGGCTCTCCTCCCTTCTCTCTCTCTCTCTCCCCACTGTCAAACAATAAAATAAATCTTTAAAAAAAAAAGAATTTGAAGTGATACTGAGTAGCATGGTTGTGGGTTTTTCTCCACCCACTTTCAGCTACATGAGTCAAATCTCAAAATGGAAAAAGGTCAATTAAAGCAGGTTTGCTGTTTATCCAGGTTAGTAAGAGGAAGTGAAAAAAGGGGCAAGGAAGTTGAAAGTTAGTGCAAGTAACTGATCATGGAATTGTAAGCAAGGAAGTGAAAACATGATGTAGGTGAAAGCAACAGAAAAGAATTAATGGTTTGTCCAGCAGAGGATTGTTTGAAGGATTCTTGGAGTTAGGGGACTTGAGAGAGTGACCTAGAAATAAGGGTGGAAAGCAACTACAGAAGGTAGTAGAGTTACAGGGAAGCTTTTGCTGACAGCTTGCCTACCCTGTATTTATTATTCTCTACAGTATTTTGCCTCTCGAAACAAGGTGAGCCTCATGCTTTGAAGAACTATCTTCTGCTGACTTGTCTGAGTTCTCCAGACATGAGGATTCTTCTCTCGTACATCCCCTTCTCATAGTTTGTGGTTCACAACGATAGGTATCTCCTAGATTTATCAAAAATGGCAATTACACCTCCTTCGGTCCTCAGCTCCTTCCATCAGCAGTCCCTCCCTTCCTGCTTCGCTCTCACATTTCGCAATATGGGAGAGACGCTCAGCCGACAGCACCACCTGAGTATCCTGGAAGTTGCCCAGTGATGGAAGAGGACCAGCAGCTGTAGAGAAATTTTTCTGGATTAAAGACCTCAATGGCTGAAGGCGAGAGGAATTCAACCCTAGAAATGGGCCAGGCAGCTGGAACAGACAAACACCATGTGACATTTGCATTACATGAGGAGGACCATACCTAGACAAGTCTCTTCATTACATGATCACGAAGAACCTGGAAGTGGTTTCACTGCAACCCAGCTTTCAGAGAGTAAAATTAGTTTCCACATTTAGACTCAAGGTGCTCTTTCAGAGGGTGAGCCATTTCAGAGGCCTGACGAGCTCATGAATGTCTGTCCACATGTGATTGACCAGTTTGAGGCCAGAGTAAAGGAATATAAGGACCAAAAAGCTAGCAGAAATGAGTCCACACTCTAGTCCCCTTACTCATTATACAAGGAAGACTGTCCTCTAGGACAGGGGGCCCCAACTCGGGGGCCAAGAACCAGAACCTGTCTGTGGCCTGTTAGAAACTGAGCTGCATAGCAGGAAGTCAGCAGTGGGCAAGAGAGAGACACTTCATCTGTATTTACAGCCGTTGCTCCCCACGGATCACATTACTATCTGCGGGAGCCGCTGTTCCGGGATATTCTCTTCATGATCTTGCAAAACCCAGAAGTAGAAATTGTGAGTACAACATGATTCATCCTTCAGAAAGGTGTGATTCTAGCTATTAACCCATTACAGTTGTTGGGATCCCTGCAAGAACCTTCGTTGTCTTCTAATAAATTCCCTCTTCAAAAAAAAATGGCATTTATATCTGTTTCTCATTCTCTTTATTATATTTAGTTGATTACCAAGGCCAAGAAAAAACTGCTATCTTTCTTCCATCATTAAAAAATAAAATTGGGGAAGCTGGGATGGCTCAGCAGGTTGAGCACTCACCTTACGGTCTCAGCTTCTGAGGATCGAATCCCGGCCCCGGCCCGTGCAAACTCATATGCTGAACTGGGGTGTTGCCGCCAGTTCAGTTCACACCAGGGCAAGCCTCCTATGTGGGAGGCCCCTCGTTTGGCTCCTGCCCTGGGTGTGCTTTCCATGCAGGAAGCCCCTGGTGGGTTCCTTCCCTGTGTAGCCCCACGCCCACCTGTAGAATGAAACTATGTAGAAAACTGATGGATGTGCAACTCCATCCATGGAGACTGCTCTGGACCCACCCCCTTCTTTCCATCTCTCTCTCTCTCTCTCTCTCTCTCTCTCTCTCTCTCTCTCTCTCTCTCTCCCTCTCTGTCAAAAACAATAAAAATAAATTTTTTTAAAAAATCATGAGTATTTCAATATGTATTCCCTTTACACTGCAATATTCATTGAAGATTTAAGAAAGCAACTTCTTTGGAATGTTTAGTCGCATCTGGAGAATGTTATTGGGTTAAAGACACCAGAGAAGAACAAGCCTAATTCACCCCCATTTTCTTGTGAGCTTAGTCAATGGATTGATAGGAGGATGGGAGGATGTCCATTTAAGTGGACTTTGGGAAAAAATCACTTTTGGTTATTATAATGTGTGGAAAGAATTATAACAAATAAGCCGCTAGACAACAACTAACATGTGAAAAACAGTAAAACAAAAGCTATTTATTCAATCCCATCTAGGTGAGTCAAGTTCATACTTTAGGATTAACAGTGATGTCTCTGTGGAAGAGGTTTAACAGGGACCATATTGTCAGATGGGTGATACTAGGTCCCAGGGAAGTTAAACGGAAGCAACATTGTATAGCAAACATGCTATTTGAACTAAATTTTTATTGGGGTGACTCTCACAGGCCCAACAGAGATTATTGAGAGGCTAAGGACATCCCCCACCCCAACTCAAGCTACCATTTAGTAATGTACTAGGGGCAGGCAAATCTGAAGTTTGCATATGGTAAGATGTCCACGACACCTGATCAAGTAAAACTGCAGATTACACAGCAGCATATATGACACAATGTCACCTAAGAAAAAAAAAAGTTAGAAAACAGAAGGGACAACAAAATAAGAAAATGTGTATGTGTACATATATGTATATATGAAGAAAATTTATAAGTACATATACATGACAAGATGTTAGTAGTGGTTGTCCCTGGATAATTAAATTGTAGGTGACTTAGTTTCTGAATTTACTTTTATGCAAGTTTTCTGTATTTTTGCAGAATTGCATATATTTCAATTAGAGACTAGAAAATCATTTTGAAGAGATATTACCACTGGTATTTCCATTTCCTGAAACTATGGCTGACTCGTAATAAGCCAACACTGAAAGTTTTGTTTGTTTGTTTGTTTTTAATAAATCATGAACAACTGAATTAACTTTATGGCCACAAGCCATATCATGTAAATGAAAATTTCATATTTACATTTAACTTAAGTCTAATTGAATATTCAAAATAGATTTCTTATATTCGCTATGTTGAATCACAGGATTTCAGTCTGTGCTCAGAAGGGTCAGAGGTTGGATGACCATGGTTCAAAGTTCCCAGAAATAATGGCATATCTTCCCATCAAACAAAAAATATTAAACAGCATTGTAAAATGTGTACAATTATTACGCCTACTTTGCATAATGGGTTTTGCAGATAAAGTTTTAAAAAGAACTCTGCCATTGCTAAACATTTGAAAACACCGCACTAGTCCAGTAAAACACCCAGTGCTTAATTCCTTTATAAAACCTGCCTGGCAATTGGTTGGTTCTGTCTGAAATATTGCAGTGTTATCTGGGACTACACATTTTCCCCTAACTGTTTTAATAAGTTGCCCAAATAAAATATCTCCTACCAGAAGTTTAAGTGCAGGCTAATTAACTGTAATTAACAATCTTAAAGTGTCAACCTCTATATGGAATCCTATGCTTCATTTTTTTTAAGTTTTTTAATTGAAAGTTCATCCATATAGCCATTTACAGTGGCAAAATTCCTTACTACTCAAAGCGTGGTCCAGTTAACTAGCAGCCCCTGGCATCTTGTTGGAAATGCAGAATCTCAGCATCATCCTTGCTGATTCAGAATTT
The DNA here is from genome assembly GCA_004027555.1 of Craseonycteris thonglongyai. Taxonomy (NCBI): domain Eukaryota; kingdom Metazoa; phylum Chordata; class Mammalia; order Chiroptera; family Craseonycteridae; genus Craseonycteris; species Craseonycteris thonglongyai. The sequence continues at coordinate 11,492 of PVKE010022028.1, forward strand.
GCTCTTTAATAAGGTCCCAATGTGAAGTGTGGGTATAATCTATTCAGAGCAAGGAGAATTATTTGTATGAGGTGTGAACTGGTTTCGATGGAGAGGAGGGAATGTCCTCCAATGGTTTCCAAACTTGGCTGTGTATTGTGATCATTTGGGGAGTGTTTGGGCCTTACCCCCACAGATTCTGACCTAATTGGCCTGGGGAGCAGCCTGGGTATCAAGATATTTTTAAATCCCCCTGCTGATTCTAATGTGCAGCTGAGTCCGAGAACCATTGCTCTAAATTAAACACTCCTGATGTATGGTTGCGTATGAGAATCACTTGAGGAACTTTTCAAAAGTACCAGTGCTGAGGCCCCTAGCCCCAGGGACTCTGATTCCACTGGTCTGGGGAGAAGCCCAAGCCTTGATGTTATTTAAAAGCTATCCAGTTGATCTCAATAGACAGCTAGAGTTAAAACACAACTTCACACGATGTTGATAAACCCATTCTCAAATTAAGGTAAAATTCATAATTTTGGACTACCATTGATAAACTGCCCTGACCACTTTAGGAATAAAAAAAAAAAAAGAAAAAAGATACAGGAATGCAGGAGGCATAAAAAGACACTTATGAACAACACTCATATTTAATTCCTTGTAGAGCCAGCAGTACCCCTAAATTCTTCTGCTCGATCAAAATCTGTAGCAGTGGTCTATAGTTAGAGTGGAGCCTGGTTCATTTAGCAGTCCTCAAAGGCTTGAAAGCTCAGACAGAGGCCACCCAGTTTGTTTCAAAAGATCCATTCAGGGGAAGCTGAGATGGCTCAATGAGTTAAGCGCTCACCTTGCAGCCCCGGGGACCGAGGATCGAATCCCGGCCCCGGCTCGTGTGGACCCATGTGCTGAACTGGGATGTGCCACCAGTTCGGTTCTCACCGGGGTGAGACCCCAGCCCAGTTCCTGCCCTGTGCAGCCCCGCGCCCACCTGTGGAATGAAACTATGTGGAAAAACCAATGATGTGCAACTGTGGAGACTGCTCTGGGCCCTCCCCCTTCTCCCTGTCTCTGACTGTATCTCTTTCTCTCTCTCTGTCAAAAACAATAAATAAATCTTAAAAAAAAAAAAGAAAAAGAAAAAGAGCCATTCAGTTCAGAAAATTCTTCCCCAGAACCCACTAAGACAAAGCCCTTCAACCTTTTCTTTCGCCATTCAGCACCTTGCCTGCCTTGGCACACAATTCCCTGGCACCCCTGCCAGTGTAGGTCTAGGTCCAAAAGGCAAAAATTAAGAGTATTTGAAAGAGGAGCTACAGAGTCATTAAAAGCAGTAAGAAGCAGAACCATGCACAGAGTTATTGATTGGATTTAAAAATACAGTGAAAGCATTCTCACCCTCATTTATCTTCCAAGCATGAGGGATGAATGGTCCTACATGAAACTATAAGACGTCTATGCCAATACTAGCAAATTAACACTACTTTAAGGGTAAGACTCTTAATATTGACGTGGGCTTGCCATTAGGTCTAGATTCAGTTACTCTGATTTCTTCACATGTTTGAAATACTTGATCTTAAACTTAATCCTCAGGGAGCCAGGACACTTGGCTACTGAAGAAATTACAGCTGTCATTATAACAGGGTAGACCCAGGACTTTTTAGAGTACTGTCAATGAGAAGAAGGGAGTTAGTGTCAGAGCCTTGTTGAATGGTGTGTGTGTGTTTATGAAAAGAGGGAATCTGTCCTCAGAATTGCAACATAGTGGTAAATCTACTTATAAGACACTAAACATCTAAAGACAGTTATTTTTTTCTCACAATTTTTAATTTTTCAATTACATTTGACATACAATATTATATTAGTTTCAGGTGTACCACATAATGATGAGTCATTTATATAACTTACAAAGTCATTACCCTGATAACTCTGGTACCCATCTGACACCATACATAGTTATTACATTATTGACTGTGTGACCCAAGCTGTGTTTTACATCCCCATGACTGTTTTTAACTATGAATTTGTACTTCTTCATCTCTTCCACTTTATCATTTACCCCTCCAACACCCCTCCCATTTGGCAACCATCCAAATGTTCTCTGTATCTATTCTGTTTCTGTTTTGTTGTTGTTGTTGTTCTTTAGTTTCCACATATAAGTGGAATCATATGATATTTGTTTTTCTCTGCCTTACTACACTAGCACAATACCCTCTAAGTCCAACCAGGTTGTTGCAGATGACAAGATATCATTTATTTTATGACTGAGTACTATTCCATTGTATATATGTACCACCTCTTCTTTTCTTTCATTATTATTTTCAATATTATTTTATATTAAGGTAATATAAATTGTCTAACCACTATGTAGTGGTTATAATTTAAGAAGTGATCCCCCTGACTAGTCTAGTATCACCTGGCACTATATAAAGTTATTACCATATCATTCCCTGTGCTTTACTTCATATCCGCATGACTATTTTATAACTATCAATTTGTGCTTCTTAATCTCATGATCTTTTCACCCTGCCCAATTCCCTTCCAACTATCACCCCAACAAATCTGGTACACATTTGACACCATACATAGTTACTACAATATCATTGACTATATTCTTTATGTTATACCCTACATCCCCATAACTACTTTGTAATAACCAATTTGTGCTTTTTTAAGAAATGTGGTTTTTTTTGTTTTTTTTGACAGAGAGAGAGAGACAGAGAGAGAAGGGGGAGGGCCCAGAGCAGTCTCCATAGTTGCACATCATTGCTTTTTCTACATAGTTTCACTCCACAGGAGGGCGCGGGGCCGCACAGGGCAGGAACTGGGTCGGGGTCTCATCCCAGTGAGAAGTGAACCGGGGGCTCTTACCAGCTCAGCATATGGGTCCGCACGAGCCGGGGCTGGGATTTGATCCTTGGTTCCCGGGGCTGCAAAGTGAGCTCTTAACCCACTGAGCCATCCCGGCTTCCCCCAATTTGTGCTTCTTAATCCTTTCCCCTTTTTTTACTCACACCCCAATCCCCTCCTATCTGACAACCATCCAGATGTTTTCTGTATCTATAAGTTTGTTTCTGTTTTGCTTCTTTACTTCTTTGATTCTACACGTAAGTGAAATCAAATTGCATCTGTCTTTCTCAGACACTCCACTCAGCACAATACATAATATACTCTATGTCTTTTGATTGGAGCTTTTAATCCATTTAAATTAAAAGTAATTGTTAACAGATGAAACTATTGCCATTTTATTATTCATAAATTTTCTTTTCTTTTCCATCTTAAAGATGTTTTCTAACATTCCTTGTAATACTGGTTTAGTGGCGATGAACTCCTTTGGCTTTTACTTGTCTGGGAAGCTCTTTATCTGTCCTATGATTTTGAATGATAGCCATGCTAGGCAGGGTAATCTTAGTTGCAGGTCCTTGTTTTTCATAGTATTGAATATTTTCTGCCACTCTCATCTGACCTGCAAAGTTTCTGTTGAGAAATCAGCTGACAGCCTTATGGGAGCTCCTTATAAGTTACAAGTTACCTTTCTCTTGTGCTTTCAGGATTCCCTCCTGGTCTTTAACCTTTGCCATTTTAATTATAATGTGTCTTGGTGAGGGCCTGTGTGGGTTCATCTTGTTTGAGACTCTGTGCTTCCTGAGCTTATATGTCTATTTCCTTTACCAGGTTAGAGAAGTTTTCAGCCATTATTTCTTCAAATAGGTTCTCAATCCTTTGCTCTCTCTCTTTTCCTTATGATACCCCTAAGATGTGAATGTTATTATGCTTGATGTTGTCCCAAAGGTCTCTCAAACTGCCCTCAACTTCTTGGATTCTTTTTGTTTGTTGTTCTGATTGGGTGTTTTTTGCTGCTTTGTCTTACAAATCACTAATTTAATTCTTTACTTCATCTGGGGATTCTTTCTACTACATTCTTCACTTCAGTTACTGTATTTTTTATTTCTCACTGGTTCTTTTTTATGGTTTTTATGTCCCTCTTTATGCTTGCTATCACTTTGTTGAAGTTTCCACTAAGTTCCTTGAGCATCCTTATAACCACTGTTTTGAACTCTGTATCTAATAGGTTGTTTGCCTCTATCTCATTTAGTTCTTTTTCTGAAGTTTCTGCTGTTATTTCTTTTCTTTATTTTAAGATTTATTTTTATTGTTTTTTTGACAGAGAGTGAGAGAGAGAGAGAGAGAGAGAGAGAGAGAGAGAGAGAGAGAGAAGGGGGAGGGCCCAGAGCGGTCTCCATAGTTGACAGCGTTAGTTTTTCCATATAGTTTCACCCCACAGGTAAGCGTGGGGCTGTGCAGGGCAGGAATTGGGCCAGGAGCCTCCTGCATAGGCCCTGGCAAGAACTGAACTGGGGGCAAACCCTAGTTCAGCATATGGGTCCGCATGGGCCAGACCTGGGATTCGATCCCCAGGTTCCGGGGCTACAAAGCAAGCACTTAACCTGCTGAGCCATTCCAGCTTTCCCTCTTTTCTTTTTTTTTTTTAAGATTTATTTGTTTTTGACAGAGACAGAGAGACAAAGAGAGAGACAGAGAAAAGGGGAGGACCTAGAGCAGTCTCCATAGTTGTACGTCATCAGTTTCCTACATGGTTTTGTTCCACACAGGTGGGTGGGAGTTGTGCAGGTTGGGAACCAGGCCAGGGGCTTCCCACTTGAGAAACTCACCCTGGTAAGAACTGAATTGGGGTCCTCCTGCATGGGAAGTACATCTCAGTTCAGCATATGGGTCTGCATGAGCCAGGGCCAGGACCAGGATTTGATCCTCAGACCCTGGGGCTGCAAAGAGAGCACTTAACCCCTTGAGCCATCCCGGCTTCCCCTGTTGTTTTTTGTTGTTGGTTTTTGTTTTCATTTGGGACGTATTTCTTTGTTTCTCATTTTGGATACCACTCCATGTTTGTTTCTATGTATTTGGTGGGTCTGCTACATCTCCCAGTATTGCTGGGTACCCTTGTATGGGAGGTACCCTGTGGGGCCCTGGCACACTTTCCCTGGTCACCTGCACTGGGTACTCCCATAGTTTCTGGTTTGGTACTAGTGCTATGCCTGGAGCTACTCAGCAAAAGTTTCAAAGTACAATGAGGCCAGTCATCACCCACCTGGAGTCTGCAAACTTCAACAGTTTTTCAAGAAAGATTGCAATGCAGGTGGGGTTGGCTGCTCACAGAGAAGGTGCCCCAGCATTGGGGGTGTTAGATAGGCTGGGGTCCCAGTGAGTCAGCAGGGTGAAGTGAGTGGAGCTCACCAAACCAATCAGGTTCAGATTTGGCCATGTGGGGGGAGGGAGCAATATAGGAAAGAGGGTGCCTGCAGGCTACCCTGGGGGAGAACCCCACTCAGAACAAGTGGTGACTATTCTCCAGCCCTCATCTCAAACCACACACCTCCGGTCTGCCCCCATATGCCTCCAAAACCCCCTGAATCACCATCCCTCTGCTGGAGCCCAGGGTGAGTGCCAGTGTGTGACTGAGTCCATGCAGGCCCTGTAAGAGGACAGCTGGGTTTCCTGCAGCCATTTGTCCCACCCAAGCAGTTGGAATGCCCACTGTTTTCACTGGTAGGTATTGTGGGGCTCCTCTTTCTAACACCAGCACTCTGGGCTGGTGAGCTTGATGTGGGGCTGGGGTGCCTCATTCCTCTCAGGGGGACCTCCACCGCTGAGATATCCCACCTGATTCTCAACTGCTGCATGGAGGTTTGGGGTCAGCTCATTCCACATCTCTGCCCCCTCCTACCTGTTTCGGCATGACTTCTTTGTATCCTTAATTATAAAACTTCTGTTCAGCTAGACTTCTGATGGTACTCCAAGTTAGTTGTTCTATAAGTTATTAATAGTTGTAATTTTAATGCATTAATGGAACAAAGCAGGCAAATTGTTTATGTACATGCCATTGTGGATCTAAAGATAGCTATTTCTTGAATGAACAATATGGCATTTGTTTGTGTGGTCAATGAAATGTGGCAAGAAAATAGTGGCATTCAATTTATTTTCACCTTGTAATCCCTAATGCTTCATATGAACCTTAACCCAAAACAACTTGTAGAATACCAAAAGAACTGTCACAGTGATTTGTTTCCTAATTTTCTCTGAATAAGATTATATGGTAATTATTTCAAAGCTAAAATAATTTGGAAATCATTGAAGAATAAGGACTTTGCCTTATAGGTGTTGCAATTATCACTGAGCCTAGAACAATAAATATTCTCTCAACAAATATTTATTGAATTGACTTAGACATAGAAAGGCCAAATGGCTTATCTAAAACTCTTTTATTGCACTGTTCCAATATCCTCATCAAGGAGGACGAAAAAGGAAAATTCCCTTATAATGTAAATGATGATAATGTATAACTAAATTATGATATCTAATGATATAAATATAAAATTATTTTAACATAATTTTATTCTTTATGTTTCAGGACATTAAATAGATCATTATATTAGCCAATGCCTTGAGTGTATGTGGGTTGTATGCCTTGAATAAATGTCCAAATATTTACTAAGAAATCTGAGTTCATTTAGAATAGCAATAATCTTTTAAAATTGCCTAATGAAAAGTAAAGGTATTGAGGAACATCTACTTAATATGGAAAAGACATTCTTAGACATATCTGTATGCTGTGTGAAATGTCTACAGAGAAATCCATGATACCAAAAAGACCTATGCATTGGAATGACAAAACTGTATCAGGCTTCAAGCCTCAACATACTCCTTACAGAGAGGAACTCTCAAAGCTGTATTTTTCAGTCAAAACCACAGGCATTATTGCTATTTTTACTTCCTTTCTTTTCCCATTGGCCTTCATTTTATATAGACAACAAGATTGTGTTCTCTTCCTGATCTTTGATCTCATATAGACAATGTGGGGAGATTATTTTTCTCTGTAAGATGTTTTTAAAGTAAGATTTTTTCAAAATTGCTTAATTTTTAAGACTCAAGAAAGGGTTTCCTATTCGCTTTTTTATCACAGCTTAAGCCTCAAGCCTTAGTACTCACAATGGGGTCAGACCAGAAATATCGTAACAACTAGAGAGCTTGTTAGAAAAACAGTTTTAGGTTCCACCCCAGATGTATTGCATCAGGTTCTATATTTTTTTTTAAAGATTTTTATTGTTTTTGAGAGAAGCTGAGAGAGAAAGAGACAGAGATAGAGATAGGGATTAAGAGAGAGAAGGGGGAGGGCCCAGAACACTCTCCATAGTTGTACATCATTAGTTGTGACATGGTTTCATTCCACACAGGAGGATGTGGGGCCAAGCAGGGTGGAAACTGAACTGGGGGCCTCCCTCCTGGGAGGTGAGAACCTTCGCTGCTGAGATTGGTAGTTACCAGTTGCACCACAGTTCAGCATATGGGTCTGTACAGACCAGGGCTGGGAATCAAACCCCAGACCTCACCATTGCAAGGCAAATGTTCAACCTTCCAAGCTATCCCGGCCTCCCCAGGTTCTACATTTTAACAAGATCCTGGGGTCACTTGTATTTATATTACTGTTGAAGAAGCACTTCTCTATAGCATTAAGAGAAATAGATATTACTTCTCATAAAAACATTAGTAGGAAAATTCAAAGTTTCAAATAACTTATGAGGTTTAAGTAAAAATCGGTGAAATCCTTTCCAACAATTTGGTAATATTTTCAGGGATGTTAATTAAGCTGGTTATACTTCCAGACCTAAAACTACCCTCCTGAAAATAAATCCTTAAGAAAAAATCCAGTGAAATGGTAAAAGCTTTATGTGTAAAGATGTTCCTTGTACCCTTATCTAAAATAGAAAAAAAAAAAGGAAAGAAAAGAAAGAGACTACATGTTCAACAATAAAAAAAAAAGTAAATTATGGCAATCTACTAGATAGACTATTAATCAACAACCAAAATTATGTTCATTAAAATATATAACATGGACAGAGCCCTGGAGATTTTTTTTACTGTACCATTGTTAGTTCCATCTACAAAAGCAACAATGAGCTCTCCAGTCAGAATCAACTTTCGCAGAACTGTATAATCTAGTCAAAACTTACAACAACTGGGAGACTTGGTGAAAAAAGAAGCTGCTGCTTGTGCTAAGGGAATGTTTTAAATTGTGTTTTAAACTGCCCACCTACCATGCCCCATGACCCAGATTAACAGTGATGAACGACTGAGGATAAGTAGGAAACGGGAGATGGGTGTGAAAGATGTGCATGTGATGGTCAGCAGCCCACGTGGACAGGATGAAGTCCTGCTTATTTACCCACACCTTTCTCTCATACAAAGAAAAAGCATTCAGCTTTGAACTACTGGAACTGAAAATCAGTAACAGAAAGCTATCTGGAAAACTATTGAAATTTTGGGTATTAACTGACACAATTTTAAGTACACCTATGGATCAAAAACATAAAATCACCACGAAAATTAGAAAATACTTTAATTAATAAAAATGAAAATACAGCATATCAAAATTTGTGGGTGCAGCTAGTGCAGTGATGAAAAGAAAATTTATACCTTCGATTGATTATATTAGGAAAAAATGTCTCAAATCAATATTAGAAGCACCAACTTTATAAAAAGAGAAAGAGTAAATTAAAACCAATAACATAGAAGGTAAAAAATAATAAAGACTAGTAAATAATGAAGTTAAAAATAGAAAGAAGTAGCAAAAATCATAAACTCAAAAGCTGGTTATTCTTAAAAATCCAAAAGATTAATAAATCTGTAGATATAATGATTTAAAAAACAAAAGATAATAGCTATTAGTATTTTGATTAAAAGAGGAGGTGTCATTGCATATCATATAGTAAAAGGGATATTAAAAATTGTTTATGAACAGCATAGTGCCAGTAATTTTTATAACTTAAATAAAAAAATATTTTGGAAGATACTAACTAGCAAAACTCATATAAGAAGGAGTAGATTAGGAGATGCCGGGATAGCGGAGCTGTTTGAGCACTTGCCTTGCAACTGCAAGGTCCAGGGTTCAATTCCCAGCCTCAGCCTGTGCAAAGCCCATATGCTGAACTGCGGTGCAACTGGTAACTGCAGAGGTGGCCCATTCAGCCTCCCATTTGGGAGGCCCCCAGTTCAGTTCCTGCCTTTCATGGCCCACATCCACCTGTGTGGAAGGAAACCATATCACAACTAATGATGTACAACTATGGAGACTGCTCTGGGCCCTCCCCCTTCTCTCTCTCTCTCTCACTTACTCTCAGAACAACAAAACAAATCTTAAAAAATAAATAAAAGGAGTACATTAACTAAATAGTCCAATATCCACACAATAAATTTAATTTTGAGTTAAAAAATCTTGGCATGAAATAAAAACTGAAACAATAACAAAAAGGGGCCATGAGGATGGTAGCCTGCAATCCTGGAGCAGGCTGCTAGTGCCAGAGAGAGCAACACAAACCTCAAAGCGATGTGGTTGGATCTTGACCTCACCGGCTGCTCCCTCAAGAACCTGCACAAAGGTTTCCCTTTGTTTCATCCTACTCAGAGCATTCCCAGGCAGCTCTTGCAGAAATCATTTTTAAAGGGAAAGGTATTAGACACAGCAGCCTGAAGCAAGGGACAACACTTAGGGAAAAATATATAAACTAAGAACCGTGGAAAGAGATTGGGAAAGGAGATACATGAGAGAATAGGGGTTTTAAAAGCTCCCATGTGTACTGGAGAATCAAGAAGGCCGTGAATAGGCCCAGGGCAAGACACATGCTCAGAAATGGCCCAAGAAGACCCAGAGCTTTTATCTCTAGCTGGACTGCAGATTCTCTGCAAGCAATAAGTAAAGATTAAGGAAGAGTTGTAAATGACCTGGTAGGTATCAAACGAGGGTTCCAACATAGAACCAAACTGCAAAGACTGGAAGAGGATTTTTTTTCTCTCTTTTTTCTTTTGTGGGTTCCAAGCATATAAGGTAGCTCTAAAAACATGACCTACAACTAGCTAACAGAACACGGACTTCAGTGACCACACACAATTCAGATCATACAGTTTAGAGAAATAGTTTAGAAAAGTCACTTAACAAGTAAACAACAAAATCCCACAACAGGGAACAGCAACAAACCCTGGGGAGGAGGTAGAATCATATTTCTATAGTTGCCACATTATTGTATTCAAAATGCCCAATTTTTAACAAAAATTAATAGGTTTTGCAAGAATAAGTAAGTATAGCCCATTTAAAGAAAAAAAAATTAATAGAAACTGTCCATGAGGAAGTAAGTACAGGCATTGGACTCACTAGACCAAGATGTTATATCAAGATCTTAATATGCTCAAAGATCTAAAGGAAACCAAGAGATGGTATCTCACCAAACAGAGACTATCAATAAAGATAAAATTGTTTTAGTCATTTGGGGCTTCTATCTCAAAATACCATACACTGAGTGGCTTATAAAAAACCAGAAATTTATTTCTCACTGTTCTGGAGGTTGGAAGTCTGAAGTCGGGGTGCCAGCATGATCAGGTTGTGGTGAGAAATCTCTCCCAGGTTTCACACTGCCAATTCCTTGTTGTATCCTCAACATGGTAGAAAGAAAGTGAGCCAGGTCTCTGGCCTCTTCTAATTAAATGGACTAATATCATCCATGGGGCTCTACCCTCATAACCTAATTACATACCAAAGGCCCCACCTCTAAGTACTATCACATTGAGGATTAGATTTCAACATATGAATTTGGGGAAACACAAATATTTACACCATAGCAGAAATGGAAATTCTGGAGCTAAAAAGTATAGCAGCTGAAATGAGGGGCTCAAAAACAGACTTGACCTGGCAGAAGAAATAATTAGAGAATTTGAATAGGTCATTTGAAATTATCCAGTCTTAGGAGCAGAAAGAGAAAAAAAATGAACAAAAATTGTCTAAGGGACATGTGGGACACCACTAAGTGTACATAAAACAGGGGTTCTTGAGTAAGAGGAGAGAAAGGTGCAGAAAGAATACATGACGAAGTAATGACTGAAAACCTCCCAAATTTGATGAAATATATGAATCTACATATCCAAGAAACTCAGAGATTCCAAGCAGGTTAAACTAAGAGATCCCACAAAAACATATTACAGTCAATTGTCAAAAGCCAAAAATAAATGGAGAATCTTGCAAGGAAGAGAGAAACAACTCATATATAAGGGATCCATAATAAAATTAACATTTGATTTTTATTCACAAACTGTGGAGTCATGATGCAATAGAATGGCTTATTTAAAGTGCTGAGAGAGGGGTCAACCAAGAGTTCTATATCTAGCAAAACTATTCTTCTAAAATAAAAGAAATTCCCAGTTTCTACTTCAGTGTGTAAGGAGCTTGTAAGTCACTACACCATACTAACAATAAGTAAAATCTGAACAAACAAAAAAGGTCAACAATTCTTCTTTGATCTCTCAGAGAAGTAAGATCATAGGGCAAACTGCAGCCCCCCAAATTGGAGAGACAGACAGGTACCATATATACAGAGAACCAAAACTTACTACAGCAGAAATTCTCAAGCAGAAACCTTCAAGAGAACCAGTGGCAGGGTAGGAAAACCTAAACTGTAACTGTAAGATTGCTTGAGGATCAGTGTGGACAAACCTGAGAGATAAAAACTGAGTCACAGGGGACTACCGCACTTTCATGAGTTTTGCCTCCAACAGCTTGATTGGTTCTCAAAGTGAATAACGGAGAAAAATCTCCTCTAGTTCCTGGAAGGGGAAAAGGAACCATTGTGAAGTATTGTTCTTAAGATGGCCTGCCCTCAAGATAAACTATTTTACCAGAGTCTAAATTATTGGAGTTTTATCAGTGTCTAACCAACTGGGGTGAGAGGGTGAGTGAAAAAGGTGAAGGGAAATACAGTAAATAATATTGTGATAACTTTGCATGGTGATAGATGATTATTAGACATAATGTGGTGATCACATTGTAAGGTACATAAATGTTGAATCACTATATTATATACCTGAAACTAATGTAATATTATATTGTATGCCATAGTTAAATGAAAGAAAGAAAGAAAGAAAGAAAGAAAGAAAGAAAGAAAGAAAGAAAGGAAGGAAGGAAGGAAGGAAGGAAGAAAGAGAAACAAAGAAAGAAAGAAACAAACAAACAAGAGAAACAGAGGAAATGAAGTTGGGAAACATCTTGTCAAGTTGAAGAGATGTCTGTAGCTTCAACCATGCCATTCTACTCTAGATTTATGACTTACAGAAATGCTTAAACATTTTCTCTTACACAAATATATAAGAATGCTCAGAGGGGGAAGCCGGGATGGCAGCAGGTTAAATGCTCGCTTTGCAGCCCCAGGGACTGAGGATTGAATACTGGCCCCAGCCTATGCAGATCCATATGTTGAACTGGGGTGTGCTTCCCATGCATGAGGCCCCCTAGTTCTGTTCTCACCCACTGCGCAGCCCCCTCCCGCCTATATGGAACGAAGCCATGTTGAAAAGTCATGATGTACAACAATGGAGACTGCTCTGGGCCGTCCCCACTCTCTCTGTCTCTCTCTGTCTCTGTCAAAAACAATAAAATAAATCTTTTAAAAAATGCTCAAAGGAGCCATTTTTAAAATTATAAGAATTTATGAGTAACTAAAATATCTAGTGGCAGAACAAGAGATGATAAGTTTTATTATATGCATATACAAGGGCATTCTTCAGCTCTGGAAATGAATTATACAGAGATGAATGAATCATAGTGATACAATCTAAGTATTAAAACAGAAAATAATACTATATATCAGGGGTGGCCAACTTTTCTGTATATAAGATCTACTTTTTATCTTAAAAGTGTGTCACGATCGACTTGTTGTCATAGGCGTAGTCTGAGGGGGAAGAGGGGGTGTGAAATGCATACTATGTTTATACACTGTGTTTCAGTACAAGGTGCATTCCAGCGAGGTATGGGTAGATAAGTAAAATATATGTTTAAAACTGTTTTTTATTTTTTAAATCACTTATTAAGTTTTCGAGATATAGGCTCATGAAGAAAATAAATTTCCAGACCCAACTTTTGATAGCAGCATTCTGTACATGTGGTACCTAAAAAATTCGATTTTCCGACACTTTTTCAAGATAGATTTTTACTAACTTAAAATGCAATTTAATTTTTTTATCAACTGCAATGTATAAGATGTTGTACTATTTGTTCATAAATATGAAAAAGTTGTTATAAAAATGCACATTATGGCTGATAATTTGATTTCAATATTTCATTTTCGCGTTTTTTTGGGGGCCAGGAAAATTTATCATGAAAGAATAATATGACTTACTTTTTGTTAATCTATCAATAGCTCGCTGAGTACACCTCATACTGAAATATAGATATACGGCTTATCTACCTACGTAAAAAACAACAACAATAATTATTTAAAGGGCCAAAAAACTCACGTCCAGGGGAATTAAAAGAACATGGATAATTATGAACAATATTTATTAATTCAAAGTAGCTACAGGTAAAGACAGATTTAGAATTTACTTTGTTGCCTTAACATTAATGGGAAGACTGAGTTTGCATGTCTCTAACCAAGGAATCATAATGAGGTGTATATCCTGACAAAGATAATAATAATGAGTCTTCAGTATGGGAATCAGTCAGGACAGAATGTTGTTTAGTCTTTGTTAGCTTCAAGTGTGAAAATGCCGATTCGCATAGGTATGTAGATCCAAAACAAGACTAGATATACAGCGATCCCTCGTTGTTCGCGGTTAATGGGGACCAGAATCTTCCGCGAAAGCTGAAAAACTGCAAAGTAGGATTTGCCCCTAGGAACTTTCGTGTATGCGGGTACAAGAATGTTTTACATATGTAAACAGTATTCATACTTTACTCATTCAAGACAAAAATGACAACCGTATACGTATTTACTTAAACGTGTCAGTGCTAATTAATAAGGTTAATTACGAAACCTTATACAGTAATAAACATGAATCAACATTGCTTTCTGAGAGAGGCGAAGAGTCTTGTGTGGGTGGCGGAGGAGAGGCTCTCACTTGACTCGTAGAAGCTTTAGGCTCACTCGGAGACTCTTCTGCTGGAGGCGCTGACGGTCGAGCCGGGGGCTTTACCTTGGAGAGAAACATGGTGATGGGTAGTTGTCTTTGTTTTTTCTTTTCCTTCAAAGTTCCCCTGTACAAGGACATAACCCCATCAACGTGATTGCTGAACTCGACAGCTCGAACCATATTGTCGTCAATGTCTTGTGCAAATTGTTGCATCGCTCTTGCCATGTTGCACAATTGTTGCAGATTCTCCAGGGTAAGGCCACGCTTTTCAGTTTCTTCTTCGTCTTCCTCACTTGCAGACTGTCATCTCAAGGAAGTCTTCATCGGTCAGTGGGTCCGAGTGGCAATCGATAAGGGCGCTGATGTCTTCTTCCGTCATGTCGACAAATCCTTCATTCCTTATGATGTGAGCCAGCCTCACCGCCTTCTCCACCGCTGAGTGATGAACTTCTTCAGGAGTGAAGCCTGGATAGTCGTGCACCACGTTCGGCCATAATTTCTTCCAG
>PVKE010022029.1:0-25930 GCA_004027555.1 Craseonycteris thonglongyai
GTAGAAACAGATAAAAATGACGTCATTGTAGCTGGCAAAAAGGATGTCTGCTACCAATCCAGGAAATAGGAGCCATTTCTTTTGTACCTGATTTAATGAGTTTGAACTGTGCCGTAAATAAAGAAGAAGGCTGGACCTTATACCTGTGTGTTGCTTCTGAGGCTCACTCCAGCTGTGGGGAGGATTGTGTGCACTGGGGCTGGCTGTTTTTGGAAAGTCCTTTAATTTTCTCTCTCCTACTTGGGTAGCTTTTCTTAGTTCTGGGATATTTGCCACTATGGGGCTGCCAGTAAGAAATCTGGCCTTTTTCTGCCCCATTTGTCTTTGTTTCTAGGGTCAGTTTTGTGGTCATTTGGGTACATTTTGCCAGTTTAGGAAAATGACTGTTTTGCTTTTCCTTTTACATCAGAGCAAAAGCTTTTATACACCTTGGTCACTGATGATACTTCAGTAAGAAGCCTTTAAAATTAGATGAATCAACCATTCAGAAGGGATAATGTACTTATAGGCAGCATTTTTTGTTCTTTATTTTTGTTTTCTGGTGGTTGTTGCTGCTGTCATTAAAGCCAAAAGTGTCAGGACACTAAGGGGCAGGTGCATGAGAACTTTTCTGTATGCCTTCCAAAAGACAAACTGACTAATTCATGCGGGCGGCATATCTGACATTAATAAATGGCCGAGTCATTCCTGTTTCCAAAGGGTTGGCTTCTTTCAAGCAGTTCTTACACTGAAACCTTTCTTCAGAAGAGCTTTTCTAGGATAACAAATAGGGTTGGATCAAAACCTTTCAGAGACAGAAACTAACAGTTTCTACTGTGGAAAGATTTCTTCCCCTTGTTTCTTTTTATTTTCTCTCAAAATTTTTTTTTCTTCACCCTGTCTTGGGAACATGTTCTGCTTTTTAAAATCTGTACCTTGATCTTGACATTCTAACACATTTATTTTTTTTTAAGTGCCGATATAAAGTTAATTCTTGGGCAAGAGACTGAAATATTTTCCTTATTTTCCCTGGCATCTGGGAGATACAGAACAATCTTTGTCTGGTTTCGGAAGCCTTCTGTTCTCATTATAATGAGTTGTCCATCAAAGCATTTGGTCACTATTTTTATTTCCGCATTAGAGAAAAGTCCGAGGTGGGAATTTAAGGGTCAAAACAATACTAGTTTTTATTCTTTGTCAACTATATAATGTAGGGTTTATGAGCATAATAGGATAGGTCTTACTACTTATTTTAGGATTCTGTTGATTTTAGGATATTTTTCTTGAAAACTTTTTACTTGTTGAAAATCTTTAAAATTCATTGCCACTTCATTTGATGTTAATTCTTTGGATGAGTTACATTTTTGTAAAGAGAAAAATTGCACAAAAATGACTATTTCTCTACAAGTATAATTTTGTCCTATACATTTTTAAAATGTACATTTATCATTGACAGGCAGCAATATTAACTAAAGTTATCCTAATTATAATATTCTGAAATTTAATTTTAAATTGCAAATGAATTGAAACATCAAATAAACCTTATTATTTAAGGCATCTCGAATATATGATGCTTTTGAAAGACTGGGGAAGAGAGACAGAGTTGGGGTGGGTTTTATTTTAAGTTTTTGTTACTTTAACTACCTGGAGTCAATGGATAGAACTAAAGAAAATTAGGAATCTTTCTCAAGAGGTTTGTAGAGTCAAGAGATTGTCCAGAGAGGTCAATATCTAGTCTAGCATATTAGGTAGTGAAGGCACCTCAGATATCTAGACCAACCCCATCATGTGTAGGTGATGACATTATTGCACAAAGAGAAAGGACTGTGTAAGGCCTCACAGCTCATTTCTGACAGAACCAGGCCCTGCATCTGGCTTGTTCTTGTTTTTATTTTATTGGTGTAGCTTAATCTTTGTTTGAATTCAAGAAGCAAAACCTCACCAAACCAGTTTAAGCAAAAGAGGGAATTTATTGAAACTACAGGGTAACTAGGAATCATGAGTGAATGGAAATGGGATCTGTAAGGTCATTAAAAGTCAAACTGCTATTTCCTTTTGTCTCAAAATGAACAGCGATCACGAGTTGCAACCTGTGGGTGAAATGTGTTCCTCAGATGTTTGTAGCTTGGCTAGCACTCTCATATGTGCACGTGCATAAGATTACCCGAGGGGCTTGTTACAACATTTGGTTGCTGAGCCCCACCCATGCATTTGTAATATGTCTTAGGGTGGATCCTGGGAAGTGCTAGCAAGTTCCCAGGTGGTGCTGGGAGAATCACACTTTGAGAACCATTAGTAGAAAGACTTAAGAATTTCAGTTTCTTCAGACAGGGCATGTCTTTTCTGTTCACCTCACTCCTGCTGTCCTGCCGGTCCCTTTTGAGTGTGGAAGTCCTGCCTAACATTTCTCCTCCCACGGCTGCTTCATTTCTCTTCGGACCAACTTCCTGTTCTGTGTTTGCCTGGGGCCCATGATGACTTCCAGAATGGTATCCTTAGGCCACTGAGGCTGCATCACTACACAAGCTCACACTCAGGTGGTTTGGAAGGGACAAGGTCATGAAAACATAGCTCCAGAGATACACTATTTGGGATGGAGGGGGAGCAGTTTGGGCAACTCAGTATAAATCACACAGTGTTTCTCAGAACACAGGTGTCCAAAAAATACCAGTGATTTCTGTAGTAGAAAGACCCATAGTTAAGCAAGTTTGGAAAATATTTAAAATGGTTTAAACAAAGTTAATTACTTTTAAATAATTTATAAATATGCATTATAACTCCAAAATGATCATTGAGAATTTAACTTGTCCTACTTTTATAGAACTACAAAGAAGGCTTTAGGCATTGCTTTGGAACCTGGAGAATACAATGGTGAAAAAGAAAATAGTATCTGTTCTGATAAGGTTTACGTTCTTGTGGGAGAAAGATATGAAATGTCAAATTATACAGTAAGTTGGTACAAATATAAGTGTATGAAGAATGAGGGCTCTAGCAAGGAATCTGAGCTAGTCTGTGAGGATAAGAAAGTTCTTTTTGAGATGTGACATTTTTGGTGATACCTAAATGATAAATGGGAGCTGTAGGAGGAAGAGTAGTGGAGAAAGTGGCATGTGCAAAAGCCCTAAGTGTAGCATATTCAAACTGAAAGAAGGCCATCATAATGGGACAACAGATGACCATGGTGGAAGTAACATAAGATGAATTTGGACACACAGCAGGGAGAAAGCTTATTCTAGTAGACCATGATAAGGAATCATAAGGAATGAGACTACATGGATGGTTCTTAATCAGGAGAGTGACATGAAAAGATTTGCATTTAAAATGATCCCTTTGGAAAAATGTCCATTTAGATCCTCTGCCCATGTTTTAACTGGATTGGTTTTTTTTGGGGTTTTTTTTTTTGTATATTTTGGATATTAAACCCTGTTGGATATATCATTTGCAAATACCTTCTCCCATTCAGTGGGTTGTCTTTTTGTTTTGTTGATGGATTACTGTGCAGAAGCTTTTTAGTTTAGTGTAATCCTATTATTTTTGCTTTTGTTGCCCTTGCTTAGAAAGACACATCCCAAAACATATTTCTAAGACCTCCACGAAAGAGTTTACTGCCTATGTATTTTTTTCTTCTAGGAGTTTTATGGATTCTGGTCTAATGGGAGTAAGAAGAAGGATGAAAAGAGGAAGGGGAATAAGAGATACAAATTTCCAGTTATAAAGTAAATAGGTTGTGGGAATGTGTTGTACAACCTATGGAGTTATATAATAACCTTAAAGAAAAAGATCACTCTGGCTGTAGAGTGGAGTGTTTATTGTAGAGTGCAGTGTGTGATGCAGGAGACCACTGTTGCAGTTGTCTAGGTAGCCTTTACTAAGGTTGGAGGGGTGGACATGAGAAGTGGATGAATTTGAGAGGTTTGTTAAGTAATGTCAGTGGGATTTGGTGACGGATAGGTGTCAAGGATGATAATTTCTGGCTTGTGCCCTTGGATATACGGTGTTATACACCTGAAAGGGAGCATCAGAGAGTAACCAGTTTTGGTGAGAACACTGGGAGTTCAGTTTAGTTTTGTTCTGCTGAGTTTTATGCACTTTTGAAATCAACAAGTGGAGCTAGTCATCAAGTAGGGCTTTTGGATGTAATGATCTGGGACCCCATTTGGGCTGGAGAGCCTTATTGAATAGATGGCAGTCAAAGCATGGTATGCGAGCTCAAGGAGCTTATGTTTAGGAAACCTACTCAGGACCTGCTCCCATACTGCACCTACCATGATACATTCTTAAGAAAGCCCCAAACATCCTAATTCTCCTGCACACATACTGCCTATGCCTCTACTAAGCCAGCCCATCACTAGATCCCTGGTAAAGCCATTGGGTAAACTGGGATTTACTTTTCTGCATTCATTTCCCATTCTTATTGCCTCCTTTCCCTTTCCTAACACACTGCAATTTAGCCACACCAAACTTCCTGATGTTCTAAATTACCTTTCCTCTGTCTAAATTTTCCTTCTCAGTACTGTTCTCCAATATGTTTTCACTGGCAAACTGCACCTTTCAACACCCAAATCAATTACTTGCCTTGTGAAGTCTTTCTCAGCTTTCCTAAAGGGAGTGGTTTACTATGCTCTCACAGAACAAGTTCACACCTAGTTTGTCAGCTAGAATGGGAACTCCATCAAGGTAGGATTTGAATTGTCTTATCTTATTCATCTCTGTATCTCCAGTACTTTAAATGGTGCCTGACCACTTCTACTTTAGTCCACATACCCTAAATTGTAGTATTTTGATAAAGATTCTTATGCTCTTTTCAGGAAGACTAAGCTCTCTGAGAGCAGGGACTATGTCTTATTCTTTTTTTTAAAATACTTATTTTATTGTTTTTGACAGAGACAGAGAGAGAGAGAGAGAGAGAGAGAGAGAAGGGGGAGGGCCCAGAGCATTCTCCATAGTTGTATGTCATCAGTTTTCAACCTGCTTTCATGCCACACAGGTGGACAGGGGCTGCACAGGTAGGCAGGAACTGAGTTGGGGGCCTCCCTCATGGGAGGCACACCCCCTCAAGCCAGAGGTCAAACCGGAGGGGTGAGAACTGAACTGGGGGTCTTCTGCATGGGGAAGCACACCCCAGTTGATATGGGTCCACACAGGCTGGGGCTGGGATTCGATCCTTGGTCCCCAGGCTGCAAAGTGAGCTCTTATCCCACTGAGCCATCCCTGCTTTCCCTTATTCTGTCTAGTAATCAGCATCCAGCATGGGGCCTGGCAGGCAGGTCTCAGCAGGCCTTTGTAAATTAATATGAATGGATACATTTCAGGGTGGGAAGGCCAAGATTTCTATTCATCGCTCACTGCTCACGTGACCTCTGCTGGATTTTGGAAAGGGGCTCTCCTAGTATGTGAACTTAATTCTCCTCACTTTAACTGCATGTGCCCTGACTCCTTCTCCCACTCCATCAGCCTGAAACTCTGTCAAGGGAGCTGAATGAACTCTGCCTTTATGTTAGGTGTGAACAGAACACTGACTAGAAATATGAATAGTCATTCAGGTGGATGGACTTTTCTGGAGCTACGCTTCAATGCAATAAGTCAGAGAAGGGGTTGGTTTCAAGATTTCATTGTCCAATGAGATTGGAGGATAGAAGCTTATAATAGCACAGCGGGACAGCAATTTTGGGACCATTTCATTATACATGTGTGTTTAACATGGCTAACATCTTTAAAAAGAAACAGGCCTGGAGTGTGAAAGTTACTTGCCCAAAGTTATATAGCAAACATATTTACGTATTTTAAAATTTTTATCGGGAAAGCTGGGATGGCTCAGTGGGTAAAGCGCTCGCTTTGAAGCCCCGAGGACCGAGGATCGAATCCCAGTCCAGGCCCATGCGGACCCACATGCTGAACTGGGGTGTGCCCTCAGTTCAGTTCTTGCTGGGGCCTATGTGGGAGGCTCCCGGCCCAGTTCCTGCCCTGCGCAGCCCGTGCCCACCTGTGGAGTGAAACTATATGGAAAACTAATGTCAACTATGGAGACTGCTCTGGGCCCTCCCCCTTCTCTCCGTCTCTCTCTGTCTCTGTTTCTCTCTGTCAAAAATCAATAAAATAAATCTTTAAAAAAAAAATTTTTTTTTATCACGCCTAGTTCTGAAAGGATTTAAGGTGATATAAAGATATACAGTAAACATAGCATAAGTGGGACAGAAGGGATTTAAAAACTAATAGAGATATAAAACAGATCTGGGAATGCAAACCATAAAGCAGCATTTAGCAAATAGGTCCCATAGAATGCTAGTAAAGCCAGATGTTAGTAGATGCTACAACAACAAAAAAAAGGATACATGATCTAAATGTTTGAATGTGGTTGAAATAAATTTGAGCAAGTTATCTTTATTACAGCATCTCTCAAAACTTTTATACACCTTGTTAGTTGTGAATCAATAAGAATGTGACATTTTCCGGGATGCCAGGAGACCTCAACAGGTTGAGCACTTGTCTTGCAGCAGTGAGGTCCAGAGATTGGTCCCGGCCTGGCCTGTTCAAGACCACATGCTGAATTATGGTGCTGCCTCCCAGGTGGGAGGCCCCTAGTTCAGTCCCCACCCCCCAGCCCCTTTGGCCCCTGGTTCATAGGGGTGTGCCTTCCATGAGGGCGGCCCCCAGACCAGTTCCCACCCTGTGCAGCCCCTGCCCACCTGTGTGGAATGAAACCACGTTGAAAACTGATGACTTACAACTGTGGAGACTGCTCTGGGCCCTCCCCCTTCTCTCTGTCTCTCTCTGTCTCTGTCAAAAATAATAAAATAAATCCTTTTTTTTTTTTTAATGTGACATTTTTTCATACTTACTTGATGTGGAACTGTTTTTCCAGCACATTTGAGGACCTAGTGCTCTGCTGAACCCCACTGGGAAACATGGCCACAAAATTCTATGTATTTTCTGAAGATAGGGCCAAGAAGATGTGGCTGTAAGCTTTCTAGCAGCCATCTGCAAAGAGGAAGACAAAGTTGGTTAAACAGTTTGCACTGTGCATAAGATAAATCAGACCTTCAACCTGTAGAGGCCCAGGTAGGAACTTCCTGCAAGAGCCACAGAAGGGGTAAAAATGTAATGTAATGAATGCAATCTTCAACTTCTCCACACATGTTATTAAAGTTTACTGTATTTATCCTTATATGATCCTTCAGTACAGAGAAAGGTCATAACACCAAAGCTTCATGATTATTCTATAATGAACTAATAGAATATACTACTGTTATAATACATATATTTGCTGTTCTGGCTTAATGTAGAAACAGATTTTTACAGTGTCTGGAGGAAGACTCTCAGCCAAAATTTTGTCAGATAGTTTACAAGCTGTAGTATGTGTTTTATAACATAAATGAAATAGTTGGAAAAAAAAAGCACTCTCACCTGAATTTAGTACATCCCACTTGGCTCATGGATGAACCCTTGGGCCAATGGTAGCTCACTAGCCATGTACAGAGTGGAGACAGAATCAGGTGCTTCTACAACGAAGATACCTCTGTTACCAAACTTCTTTGGCTTTGGGATAGTGGTTTTAACTGATTTTGTTTTGTCACTCCTGACATCTGAGGTATATAGTGAAAGAAAAGTTTACAGAAAACCAGCAATCAATAACCCCAAGATATTAAAGACTAAATGAAACGTCAGTAAGTGCCCTTGAATGAGTGCAATTCAGTGAATGGCCAGATGATTTGATAGATGGCTTCCTTCCCTCATCAACAAAGACCATCGAATTATTCCTGTTTAGAAATCTCCCTTACAGTTGAAAGAAGACATTTCATATGTTACCATGATGTCAGTTCATTTGGTCTATCTACCTACTTTCAGAAGGGATGGTATAACACAAACCAGTAAAATATCCATCTGCTTTATGTTTAAGGAACTCATGACCAGGGCTCTGACATCTTTTGTCTCCTCTGATGTCATAGCACACTCACCTGCAAGAGTTTGCTCTTTAAGCTTAAGCCAGTGGTTTTCAACTGGCAGTACTTTTGTCCTCCAGAGGACATATGGCAATGTCAGGAGACATTGTTTGTCACCATTCTGGGTTGGGGGAAGTTGTGGCTGGCATCTAATGAGCAGACACCAGGGATTCTGCTAAACATCCTACAATGCAACAGACAACTTCCCACAACAATTATGTGGCCCCAAATGGCGATACTGCTGATGTCTAGCCTAAATCTCTATCATAACTTAAGACCCTTCTCTCATCAACAAAGACCATCGAATTATTCCTGTTTAGAAATCTCCCTTACCTTGCAAAGGAGATGAAAAATTGATTGTCAATTCAGTTCATCTGATAGGCTTACACTCTAAACAATACAATAGCACAATGTTTAAAATGTAGAGTCTAAACATTGTAGTACTGATACACTCTTCTCTAAAATTTAATAACCTTTGTTTTTGAAACTGGTTTCTAAGTTACTCCTTGAATTTCTCTTTCGTGGGCCAAATAACCCCAAAATCTTTGAATTGTTTGTTCATTTTTCATCTTCTCATTCAAATATTTACTGAATGGCAGCTCTATTCAGGTACAGTGAAAGGTAGTAAGAATAAAAAGGCAAAGCTCAGTAGTTTTCCTAAAGCTCAATATTAATGAGGAGAGACAATCACAATGTCAGATTAAATACATTGGGCTAAAAATTTTTTGCGGTCAGGATGCTGTGGGAGCAGAAAAGCAGAAGTGATGAATTCATCCTGAAGGTTTGAGGAAAGCTTTAAAAGAGAAGTAACTTTTGAACAGAGACTTAAAGGACAAAAGTTTGGGGGATGCCAGGATAGCTCAACAAGTTGAGTACTTGCCTTGCAACTGCAAGGTCTGGGGATCGAATCCCGGCCCTGGCCTGTGCAAACCCATATGCTGAACTACAACACAACTGGTAACCGCCAGAATGGCTTGGGAGTGAAGGTTATCACCTCCCATGTGGGAAACAACCAGCTCGATTCCTGCCCTGCATGGCCCCACATCCACCTGTGTGGAATGAAACTGTCAGAACTATGGAGATTGCTCTGGGCCCTGCCGCCTTCTCTCTGTCTATCACTTTCTCTCAAACGAAATAAAAAAGGTAAGAATTTACAAGGTGGATGGGGCTTAATGAGAAAGGCAGTAAAAGCACTACTCATTAAAAAAAATTACTAAGCACCCATTATGTACCAAGGATTAGGCACCAATTATTTTACTGTGAAAAAGAAACATAGCTCCTATCATTATGGAAGTTATAAAAATAGTCAAAGCAAACCTTGCCTCTAATGCTTGTCATACTTTATAGACCTCAGAACTCTGCCCTTGGGCTTTTCTTCTGTGAGCCTGTCAATAACCCTGGGTGGGAGGCAAGGCAGAAATTTCCTCCACTTTATAAAGTAGGACCATGAGGCCAAGAGAAATGAAGTAATTCTTCCAACCATGGCCACAGATCTAGAAAGTGGCATTTGTTTGATTCCAAATCCTGTGCTTTTCTACTCTGCCTTGGTTCCAAATGCAATTTCCTGTAGCAGAGACGCAAGTCTACTTTGTCCTACCCCCTCCTTGCCCTGCTGTCTTTCTTTCCATCTTAACTTTTGTTTCCGGCTGGCCCCAATGCTGAAGGAGATTTTCAGTCTTCCCAGTTCCAATTACTGAGGAACTCCCTAGGGAAGGAAGGAGTGAGAACTGCTGTACTGAGACCGTCCATTTGCAAACTAATTTCTTCCTTGATTTCCCCCAAAATTTGAGGAGTAAGAACAACTGAGATGTGGAACAGAAAATCCCTTTTGTTTGTCTTTGGTGTTTGATAATGTATGCAACCTCTCTGGGTGGTTTAAGCGGTTTAGGTACTTTCTATAAAAGGAATCTTTTAATGACAAAACTAATGTGATTATCCGACTGAGTGTGAGAGGCGTATTCAAGGCTTAAAGAAAATCTGTTAGAATAGCTGAATGTATCTGCTTAATCCTTTCTCTAATGTGGCTGAACAATGCTCTGGGAAGCGATTGGTTCGTTCTTTCTTCTAGTAAATGCCTGTCTCCAGAGGTAGGGACTCTGTAGCTTTTGATAGCCTTACGCTTCATCTTCTCAGCTGCACAAAAGCACGGGAAAAGCCTGGAGGAGCCCAAAGCAGTCCTAGAAACCAGTGTAGCCTCTGGATGCTGAGGGCAAAAGATACAGCACATGCATGCTTTCTCCACAGCACGAGGACAAGTGAGCACCAGAAACAATGGCATCTCGGAACAGCACCCTTCCAACCCCCATGCCCAGTGCTTGATTTCTTTGGGTGCTAGGTGAGACATCACTTGTGGAAACTTAAAATCTTACATCTGAGGTTTTCTGTTTGTTTTCCGATTACATTTGAATTGGAATATTATATTAGTTTTAGGTGTATCACGTAGTGATATAACTTACGAAGTCATCACTCCAATAAACCTGGGTACCCATCTGACACCATACATAGGTATTACCATAGTTATTACAATATTATTGACTGTATACTCCATACTGCACTGTACATCCCCATAACAATTTTTCAACTGCCAATTTGTACTTTTTAATCTCTTTCCCCATTTCACCCACCCCTCCAAACCCCTCCCGTCTGGCAACCGTCAAAATGTTCTCAGTATCTGTGAGTCTGTTTGTGTTTTGTTTGTTTGTTTATTTGGTTTTCCACATATAAGTGGAAGCATATGACACTTGTCTTTCTCTGTCTGACTTACTACACTCAGCACGACACTCTCTAGGTCCAATTAGGTTGTTGCAGATTTCATTTTTTTTTTATTTTTTATGGCTGAGTAATAGTCCATTATATATATATATATATTACCTTTCCTTTTCTTTCTTTTTTTTTTTTGCATTCCATATTATTTTATATTAATTTTAGGTATGCAACATAGTGGTTAGACATTTGTATAATTTAAGAAGTGACCCACCCCCTGACTAGTCTAATATCCACCTGATATTATACATAGTTATTATAAAGTAAAACATATTCCCTATGCTTTACTTTATATCCCCGTGGCTATTTTGTAATTACTAATTTGTACTTAATCCCTTCACCTTTTCACCCTACTCCCCAACACCCTCCCAGTTATCACCCCAACAAATCTGGTACCCATCTGACACCATACATAGTTGTTACAATATTATTGACTATATTCCTCATGTTATACCCACTACATCCCCATAACTACTTTGTAACAACCAATTGTACTTCTTAATCCTTTCTCCTTTATTCACCCACACCCCCAACCCCCTCATGTCTGACAACCTTCCAAATATTTTCAATATCTATGAGTTTGTTTCTGTTTTGTTTATTTTCTCCGTTAGATTCCACATATAAGTGAAAAAAAATTGCATCTGTCTGTCTCTGTCTGACACTCCACTCAGTACAATGCCCTCGGTGTCTTCTGACTGGAGCTTTTAATCCATATAAATTGAAGGTAATTGTTGATAGATATGTAGCTATTAGTATTGCCATTTTATTATTCATAATTTGCTGCCTTCCCAACCCCCTCATTTTAAAAAAGTCCTCTAACATTTCTTTTTAAAAATTTATTTTTATTGTTTTTGACAGAGAGAAAGAGATACAGACACAGAGAAAGGGGAGGGCCCAGAACAGTCTCCATAGTTTAAGGTGACCAGACGTCCCGCTTTTGGCAGGACAGTCCCGATTTTTAACAATTTGTCCTGCGTCCCGCGGCATTTTAAAAAAGTCCCGATTTTTGGAAAGAATGCATGACAAGCTAGGGAATGGCGGGAGATAGACCAAATTTTTAATCAAGAACCCCCTCCCCCCCGGTCAATGGTGTCCCGCTTTACCAATGTTAAAATCTGGTCACCTTACCATAGTTGCACATCATTGGTTTTCCCACATAGTTTCATTCCACAGGTGGGTGTGGGGCTGCACAGGGCAGGAACTGGGCCGGGGTCTCACCCACTGAGAACCAAACTGGGGGCACTCCCCAGTTCAGCATATGGGTCCACACGGGCCAGGGCCGGGATTCGATCCTTGGTCCTTGGGGCTGCAAAGTGAGCTCTTAACGCACTGAGCCATCCCAGCTTCCCCTAACATTTCTTTTAATACTGGTTTGCTTTGCTGGATAGAGTACTTGGTTGTGGGTCCTTCCTTTCTTTTCACCACATTGAATATTTTCTGCCAATCCCTTCTGGTCTGCAGTTTCTATGGAGAAATCAGCTGACTATCTTACGGGAGCTTCTTTGTAGTTAATTAACTGCTTTTCTCTTGCTGCTTTTAGGATTTTCCCTTTGTCTTTAACCTTTGCCATTTTAATTATGATGTGTCTTGGTGTGGGCTTGCTTGCGTTCATCATGTTTCGGATTCTATACTTCATGGGTTTATATGTCTATTTTCTTTGCCATGTTAGGGAAGTTTTCAGCCATTATTTCTTCAAATAAGTTCTCAATTTCTTGCTTTCTCTCTTCTTTTTCTGGTACCCCTATGATGTAAATGTTGTTATGCTTGATGTTGTCCCTAAAGTCTCTTAAACTATCCTTATTTTTTGGATTACTTTTATTAATATCCTGTTCTCATTAGGTGTTTTGTGCTACCCTGTTTTTCACATAACTGATTTAGTCTTCTGCTTCATCTAGTCTGGAGATTCTTTCTCTTCCGTTCTTCATTTCAGTTATTGTATTATTTATTTCCATTTTTTTATGGGTTCCATATCCTTCTTAATGCTTATTATCTTCTTGTTGAAGTTTTCACTAAATTTCATGAGCATCCTTATAACCTTATAACCGTTGTGTTGAACTCTGTATCTAATGAGTTATCTACCCCCATCTTGTTTAGTTCTTTTTCTGAAGTTTTCTGCTGTTCTTTCATTTGGAACATGTTTTTTTTTTGATGTCTGTGTTTGTTTCTATGTATTAGGTAGATCTGTGATGTCTCCCAGTATTGCTGAGTGGTCTTATGTATTTTTTATTGATTTATTTATTTTATTTTTGACAGGGAGAGAGAGAGAGAGAGAGAGAGAGAGAGAGAGAGAGAGAGAGAGACAGACAGACAGACAGACAGACAGAGAGAGAACTGAACTGGGGGAGCTCCCAGTTCAGCATATGGTTCCGCATGGGCCGGGACCGGGATTCAATCCCCGGTCCCCAGTGCTGCAAAGTGAGCACCTAACCCACTGAGCCATCCTGGCTTCCCCTGGTCTTATGTATTAACAGTAGGTGCCACATGGGGCCCTGACACAGTCACTGGTCACCTGTGCTGGGTGCTTTTGTAGGTTCTGGTTGGTGCCAGTGCTATGCCTGGAGCTACTCAGCAGAAGTCTCAGCACACCCAGGCCAGTGGCCATCTGCCTGGGGCTTGCAAACTGTGATAGTTTTCCAAGAACAATTGTAATTTGGATGAGGCTGGCTGCTCACTGGAAAAAGTGCCTCTGGCCTTGAGGGAGTTGGGTAGGGTGGGGTCCCTGTGAGTCAGCAGAGTGGATCAAGCACAGCTTACCAGACCAATCAGGTCTGGATTTGACCATGGAGCGGGAGGACACAACACAGGAAAAATGGCATCGCCCAGCCAGCTGCATGGGAGGAGGACCCACCCAGGAAAAGTGATGACTATCCCCTGTCCCTTGCCCCAAAGCCACATACCTCAGTCTGCCCCCAAATCCCTCCAATATCCCCTGAGTCACCGTTCCTCTGTCAGAGTCCAAGGTGAGTGTCCATCAGTGACCAAGTCTGTGTCAGCACCTTGGCTTATGAGGATGCCTGGGTTTCTCGCAGCCTTCCCTCCCATCTGGATGGTCAGGAGCCCCACTGTTCTTCACAGCTCAATGCTGGGAAATGCTCTTCCCAGCACCAGTACTCTGGGCTGGGAAGCCTGGTGTAGGGCTGGGGTTCCTTGCTCCTCAGGGGGAATCTCTATAGCTGAGATTTTTTCCTGATTCTCAACCACCACACATAGGTTTGGGGCTAGCTTATTTCACGTCTCCACCCCGCCTACCAGTCTAGACATGGGTCTTTCTTTATATTCTTAGTTATAAACCTGTTTGGCTAGACCTCAGATGGTTCCCCAAGTTGGTTGTTTTATAATTTAGTTGTAATTTTAATGTGTTGACAGAACTAAGCAGACACAGTGTTTATCTACTCTGCCATCTTGGATCACTCCCTCACACCTAAGTTATAATATTGAATTAGCTATTCCTTCTTTTGTGGGTTCAAGAAGTCGTCAAGTCAAGCATAAGAGGGAAGAAAAGTGATACAGATTTATGTTCTGCAACTTGCTTTGTGATTTTGGGCCAAAATGAAATCCCTCCAAGTCTGTTCTCTCAGAGAACAGGGATAATATCTCACAAATATCTTTGTGAACCGGGATAATAATATCTCACACATTCACTGTGAGAACCAAAGTGAAAATGTGAACACGAATGTGAAAGTGTCAGAGCCAATCTACGGCATTAGCAGATAACATGTTGTATACTTTTATTATTTTATTTTATTTTATTTTATTTCATTTAACCCTTTTTTCCTTTGCCCTGAGAGTACTCACTGGCATGCTTGTAGCTGCAGTGTTTACCCTGAGATAACTCGTGGCTTATAGTCTTACCTTTATCCCCAAGTTTGCCATGAAATAGCTCACTTTTATTATTATTTT
This sequence comes from Craseonycteris thonglongyai, assembly GCA_004027555.1. Lineage (NCBI taxonomy): Eukaryota > Metazoa > Chordata > Mammalia > Chiroptera > Craseonycteridae > Craseonycteris > Craseonycteris thonglongyai. The sequence continues at coordinate 14,583 of PVKE010022029.1, forward strand.
TGCATTGCTCTTGAAGTTCAGAGATGTGAATTAAGTCTCTGACCTTTAAGGTAGCCACAGTCTTGTAGTGGGTATAGGCATATAAAATTCAGCTTGATACATGTATATTAGAAGTGATTAATTCTAATTTGGGGTCATTCATAATTATGACTTAACCTTATACAGTGCTTATTATTTGCCAGGAGCTGAGCCAAATGTTTTTGTTACATTCCTTCATTCAATCCTTATAGTCCTATCAGGTATCATGCCCATTTCACTGATGAGGAGGCTGAGGCTTGGTCAGATCAGTTAAGTCACTTTCCCACAGAATCACAGCTGGTAAGTGGTGAACCAAATTAGGGTTCTGGGACTGTTAGACGATACACTCTAATAATCTCTCAATCATTGTGTTGTACCGCATCTCAAGTCAAGAAAGACTTCCCAGAATTGTTGAACATAGCTATAGGTTTCAAGACAGAATTAGAAGTTGGTCAGGTGTACGGTGGGGAAAAGGCATTCTAGGCAGATGGGTAAAAGTACATTGGCTAAAAGAGTGTGTAGAGAGGAAGTAGGAACAATTTGTGAGTAGTGATGGAGTAGGACAGGTTGGAGGACTTAGTAGACATCAGATTATGATCTCTCACACTGCACCTGTGTGAAAAAACTAGGTAAATTATTTATTTTAATTACTTGGTTTATGTCTTACTGGTCAAAAAGGGTTTTGCAGCAAAGCAGGAACTGTTGTCACCTTTATCATGCAGAATCACAGCACATACTTCAAATTTTAGAATCAGGGTGTGTGGGGGGGAGAGGGAGAAGCCAGGATGGCTCAGCAGGTTGAGTGTTCACTTTGCAGCCCTGGGGACCTAGGATTGAATCCTAGCCCCAGCCCATGCGAACCCATATGCTGAGCTGGGGTGTGCTTCTCATGCGGCTCCTGGATTGAGGGGGCATGCCTTCCCATTTGGGAGGCCCCCGCCCAACTGTGTGGAATAAAACCATGTCAAAAACTGATGACGTACAACTATGGAGACTGCTTTGGGGCCTCCCCCTTCTCTCTGTCTCTCTCTGTCAAAAACAATAAAATCTTTAAAAAAAGAAAGAAAATAAATTCTAGAATCATAAAATTTTCAGGATGGAAAGGATAGATAATGAACTCATTCTATGCAAGAGCAAACCAAGGCTGAGTGTAGATATGTATCTTTTTTTTTTAGAACTGAACTGGGGACATACCCTAGTTCAGCATATGGGTCTGCATGGACAGGGGCCGGGATTCGATCCTCGGGCTCCGCGGCTGCAAAGCGAGTGCTCAACCTGCTGAGCCATCCCAGCCTCCCCGTAGATACATGTCTTAATCAAGTTTATAACAGTTCAATCAGCTGAGCCAGAAATATTTGTTTCTCAAGATCAGGGGTGTCAACCTGGCAGCCCGCAGGCCGCATGTGGCCCCTGAGGTAATTTTTTGTGGCCCACGATGCTCTGAAATAAAATGAAAATAGAAAAAATTGTTATGAACGGCCTGTGGGCTGCCAGTTTGACACTCCTGCTTTAGATAAATAATCTAGTTAAAATGTACATTAAATGAGAGTCATAGGATTATCTTCAGGTGCACTTAGAAAATTGGTGAAAAGAGGGAGAGATGGAGTGGATAATTCCAGAGAATTGGAATAAAGTCTTTAGTGGAAGCTGTGAGTCCCCAGGGAAGCTTTGTGACAGCTCTCTTTGGAGAACAGTGTTGGATATGTAAGCGATTGTCTTGGCTGAGCTGGCGCTACAATCAGGTTCGCCTGGAAAGTAGAATAGGAGTTATCTGTCTATGTCTATTGATTTTCATTAGTTACTTTAAATGGGGCCTGGTACAAATGCGGGCTGGTCTTCCTCTCACTGAGTTCACGATCTGAAAGACAAGTTGCAAGAAAACAGGTTATATGATAAGGCATAGGATGCTATGGTGGCTCAGAGGGACATAAGTAACCCGACCACGTTCTGGAAACACTTCCTGGGAGGAGAGTACCATCTAAGATAGGCCTGAAAGATGACTAAGTGTGGTGAATAGAAGGGAAATCATTTATGCAAATGCCCCCAAAGACAGAGACCATTGCATTTGGGAAAATTAACTCGAATGTGCTAGTCCCATTTGTATAGCTGAAGTGTAATTTGTGAGGTAGGAGTGACATGAGACTATTTTTCTCCCTGACCTCCCTTCCTCCAATATGCCAGGTTACATATACAGGCAGTTTACTAGAAAGTGTGACAACTCAGACGGAAAAGATTGAACAACATTTGAGATTGCCACAGAGAGCAGGTGCTGATGTGCTGGGGGCAAACTCAATGGTTGCACAAAACAAAATCTCCAATACTCCCCCGCCCCATGTCACTCCAGCCATCTCACTGACCTGAGAACCAGTCTCCCCAGAGAGGCCACTTCTTATCTCTAAGACGGAAAACAAAAGGGCATGAAATCAATGCTCTAAATGTAAACTAGACAAATAAATATCAGGACAGCAGGAGGGGAGGGCAATAAAGCGAGCAGGTCTGAAGGATGGTGGTAACCTGCTGAATTCCCAGGTCACAGCGTAATTTACTGACTGGTCCTGGGCCCCTCGATAATTATCCAGACAGCCGTGATTCTGGTGGGAAGCCTCCCGCTGCTCATGTTATTAATACTGCAGCAACCAGCGGGCGTTGGTGGGAGGAGAGAAGAGCAAGTCCTCAGGCTGCTGAGTGAATATGAGGCACCTGCCAGGGCCCTTGGAGCTGGACCTCACCGGGAAAATGGACTGGCCCCAGCATTCAACTTTAGCCCGGATGCTGCAGAGTCCCCAGGGAGAGGTTCCTCAAGGGTGCCTGAGGGCTTGGACACATGAAGACACCCAAGTCCTGGAGTTTGACTTGCTTACGGCAAAGAATCTCTGTCCTTTTCCCCCTGGGAGCTGCCTGGAAAGTGATTTTGAGGTCTCCCTAGAATACCTTTAATTAATATCCATAAAGCAGTGTCAAGCACTCCTCTTTGACATGCTGTGGGAATTAGACTTCATTGCACTCAAGTGAGGCCAGGGAAAGTGACGGTGTCTGTTCTAGGGTTTAATCATTTGGGAACTTGACCTCAGGTAATCCTGAAGGGATTTCAGGGGGGCAATTGCTGTGGGTGTAGGGCTCTCTTATTGCATATCCCTTTTTAAAATATAACATACCGTATATGAAGTCCCAGCACATAGTAGACATTTTCAAACAATGTGTGTGTACTTCCTTTTTCCTCCTGTCTCATTATCTAGTAAATGGCCTGACTCATCTTTCATCTTCTTTTCCCTCCAGGACAGTGGTTCTCATCCAGGGGCCGTTTTGCTTCCCAGAGAACATTGTCAATGTCTGAGAGACATCTTTGGTTTTCATAATTGGGGAGGGGAGTGCTACCGGAGCTTAGTGGGTAGAGGACAAGGATGCAGCTAAGCATCATACAAGGCACTGGATAGGCCTCACAACAAAGAATTAGCTAGTTCAAGTACCAAATTTGAGATAACCAGTCTGGGAGATTTTCTACACTGCAGCTAGAGTAATCCTTTCAAACACAAATCTTACATCACTTTCTTGCTTCAAACAGTTCCAGGGAAGCCGGGACAGCTCAGCGGGTTGAGCACTCGTCTTGCAGCACCGGGGTGTGAAGATTGAGTCCTGGCCCTGGCTGGTGCAGACTCATGTGCTGAACTGTGGTGTGCCCCCAGTTCAGTTCTCACTGGGATGGGCTCCATGTGGGAGCCCCCTGGCCGGTTCCCACCCTGTGCAGCCCTGCACCCACCTGTGGAATGAAAGTATGTGGAAAACCGATGACATGCAACTATGGAGACTACTCTGGGCCCTCCCCCTTCTCTCTGTCTCTGTCAAAAACAGTACTAAAAATAAATCTTAAATAATGTTTCAAATGGTTTTGTCATCATTATCATAAGTGCATTCCTAATCATTACTTAGTATGCGTGGAGCTCCTATCCTGCGGCGGGAACTATGTGACCTTGCAGAGATACATTCGCATACTCGTAGACCTTGCCTTCGACTTGATGAGTACAAAACCCTGACCTTCTGTCATCTCCAAGGTAAAGGCCAATCAACCGAGGGAAGGGAAAATGAGAGCTTGATTTTGGGCCACAAGGAGCAATTCTGCTGTGGAACATCCAAGCAGATTGAGCAGAAAGGACAAGAAACAACAGTGTAAATGCTGCAGAATTTTCTACACCCAGAGGTGTGTGGGTGGGGTCTTGTGTTTCTTGTTTCGGTAACTAGAACTCCCAGTCTGAAATTCGGGGGGATTCCTTCTTGACCCTTCTCTCTTCCTCAGGCTCTATTCAAGTATTTCTCCTGTATTTCAGGAAGACATTATGTCCCAATGCTTACAGTATCTACCGGTATTGTGTGTAGTGAATTCACTTTTCTCCATAGCATCTAAAAAGTATCCTAGCTAAACCCATTCTTAAGAATTTAAAAAAAAAAAAAAAGGTCATTCAAAATAGTTTTCTGTAGGACTTAACTTTTTTAGGGGACTCTTGTTGAGAAAGGTTGTCAAGCATTATATGTTTGGCTTATGTTTTAATTGAACTCTTAATATTATGATCTTTAAATATTTTCTTCTTTATAGAAATGTCTATTCAGTTCTTTTTCAACTGGGTTGGTTTAAAATATATCTTTTTTCTTAATGCAGCATTTTATTGCTATAGATTTTTCTCTTAGAACTGCTTTTGCTACATCCCATAAGATGTGTTATATTATGTTTCGATTTTTCATTTGTTTCGAGATATATTTTGATTTCTCTTTTTATTTCTTCTTTATCCCATGGGTTGTTCATTAACATACTTAATCTTACACATTTGTGAATTTTCCAGCTTCCTTTTTATAATTGATTTCTAATTATATATCTATCTATATCTATATCTATATCTATAGATATATATATAACGTGTGTATATATATACACACATCTATATTAGTTATAATCAGAAAAAAAGTTTAATTTTGTTAAAAAGTAACATAAATTTATTGTAAAAAGAATTAGAAAACACAACAAAGCATAAAGAAAAATTTAAAACTCTATTCTACCACTCAAATTTGGGTGTATATTTGTTTGGTCTATTTTTCTCCCAAGTATTGTTTATTGATTTAGTTTACAAAAAGGAAACCATAGAATACATGTGTTTTATAATCTGCTTTTTCCATATTAGCACGTGGATGTTTTCTCATGTGATTCATTGTGTATCTAAAATATCATTTCTAGTGGTTATATGATATCTTAATATACACGAACATACTGTAATTTTTTAAAACCAATCTCCATTTGTAGTGTTAGTCCTACTCACAACTGTCCTACCATAAAGCTAATTAAGATGCTCTTCCAGATACTTACAAATGTGGGCAAATTACATAACCCAGTGTTAATCTGCCAAGATAGTAAAATCAAGGAGGCATATATTAAGAGGTACTAAGACTTTGTTGTTTTTAAATGTGTTATATACTTGTTAGTTCTCACTGGACTTCTCTTCCTTTTCTTTCAAATAGCAAATACCTGATGTATCACCGACAAGTCGCTATAAAACACTGGTTCCTCTCTTATTTATTTTAGCAGTGGCAGCTATCAAAGAGATCATAGAAGATATTGTATTTAACTTTTTCATAAATAATATTATATTATTATAGCAGAAAACAATCCTTGATATGAATTCAATCTATTTAAATTTATTAAGATTGTTTTTTGACCTAACATGAGTGTAATCTATCTTGGAGAATGTTCCATGTGCGTATGAGAAGAATATATATTCTATTGCTGTTGGCTGGTATGTTCTATAAAACACTGTTAGGTCCATCTGATCTAACATGTAGTAAAAGCCAATGTTTTGTTGATTTTCTGCCTGGATCATCTATTCATTGTTGAAAATGGAGTATTGAAGTCACCTACTAGTGTCATATTTCTGTCTATTTCTCCCTATAGATTTGTTAATATTTGCTTTATATGGTCAGTTGTTCTGATGTTGGGTACATATATATCTACAGTTATTATATTCTCTTGATGAATTGACCTCTTCATCATTATATATGATCTTCTTTGTCTCTTGTTACTGTCTGTGACTTTAGTCTGTTTGATGAAATGAGGAAGTTAAGCTACTCTTTATTTCTTTTGGTTTCCATTGGTCTAGAATATCTTTTTACATACCTTTACTTTTACTTTATATGTTTCCTTATATAAAGGAGTCCTTTTATAAAGGAGTCTTTTGTAGGCATAATATAGTGGGGTCATGTTTTTCTTTTTAATTTTTTTTTTTTTTATCTGTTCAACCACTCTTTGTCTTTTAATTGGAGAATTTAGTCCCTTCACATTTAAAAAAAAAATTGGATAGGTATGGGCTTACTATTGCAATTTTGTTAATTGTTTTTTAGACTGTTTTATAATTCCTTTGTTTCCTTTTTCCTCTTCCTTTGTGGTTTGATAATTTTCTGGAGTAGTAAGCTTTGATTATTTTTCTCTTTATCATTTGTGTATCTGCTATAGTTTTTTGCTTTGTGTATCTATTATAGTTTTTTGGGTGAGGCTTATGGAAATCATCATCATATATATATAATAGTTTATTTTAAGCTGATAATAGTTTCAAGTGCATACAAAAGCTCTACATTTTTTACTCCCCTTCCAATTTTATGTTTCTGTGGTCAGTTTACATCTTTTACATTGTGTATCCATTAACAAACTATTGTAATTAAAGTTGTTTTTAATACTTTTGTGTTTTAACCTTCACACAACATTGTAAATATTTTACTCACCACTATTACCACAAGAGTATACTGAATTTAACTATATATTTAGTTTTATTAGTGACTTTTATACTTTTATATGCTTTCCTTGTACCAATTAGCATTCTTTTATTTTATCATGAAGAATTTATTTTAGCGTTTCTTATAAGTCTGACCTACAGTGGTTTATTCATGTAGCTTTTGCTTTTCTGGAAAACTTTCAATTCTAAAGGACTAGTTTTCTGGGTAGAATATTTTGGTTGGTAGTTTTTTTCTACAAGTACATTGAGTATATCATGTCACTCCCTTCTGGCCTGTAGTTTCTGCTGAAAAATCTGCTGATAGTCAAGGAGGAGTGGATGGTCCCTAGTATGTAACAAGTTGCTTTTCTCTTGCTGCTTTTAAGTTTCTCTTCTTGTTTTGGGGCTTTGACATTTATTTGTAATGTGTCTTGTTACGGATCTCTTGATTTATTTTGGTACTCTGCACTTTCTGGATCTGGATGTCTGTTTCTTTCTGCAAAGGGGAGGATAGCATTCAGCACTTAGATATAGGCTGATTGGAAGTCAGGCAGCAACTCGGAAAGTATGTTATTTAAACCCCTTTCAGAAAGAAACTGGTAGATGGGCATTGTTACCTGCTTCCTCTCAGCCTGAGTGTGTAGCTGTGGGGGTGTGCTCCTGTACCTTCATTGTTTGCTACAGTCCCATGAGACTTGTGGATGCAAGCTGCATTATTTATCAGGGCCAGACAATCTGGCAGCACATCTCCAGCTGTTGCAAAAGCTGGAGTACCAGATACGTGTAAACTTCTAGGAAGAGTCTGGCTAGAAATAGAAGGTAAGAGAGGTGTTTGTTGGAATTTTTGGGGACCTGGGGAGGATCACAGCCAGCCCCTAGGTGTGTGCTAAATTAGAAGCCTTCATTCACATAGCATCTGTTGTTTCTTTTTCACTTCTGTTTTTATTTTTAAATTAAAAAAATTTTCAATTACAATTGACATTCTATATTACATGTGTTTCAGGTTTACAACATAGTGGTTAGACATTTATATAACTTAAGAAGTGATCCTCCCAATAAGTCTAGTACCCCCTGACAGCATAAGTATTACGATATTATTGACTATATTCCCTGTGCTGTACTTTATATCCCCATGACTGCTTTGTAACTGCAAAGTTGTACTTCTTAATCACTTCACCTTTATCACCCACCCGGCAACCATAAGTTTTTTCTTTGTATTTATGAGCTTGTTTCTATATTTGTTCGTAATTCTGTTTTTTAGATTCCACATGTAAATGAAATATAATATGGCATTTGTCTTTCTCTAGCTGACTTATTTGACTTAACACAGTATTTCTAGGTCCATCCATGTTGTTGCAAATGGTAGAACTGCATTATTTTCCATGGCTGAGTAATGTTCAATTGTGTACATGTACCATATCTTCTTTGTCCATCCACCTATTGATGGACACTTGGAAATTTTTTCTTATGTATTCAGCCATTCGTTTGGAACATTTAATCCATTTACATTTAAAATAACTATTGATGGGTAGGTAGTTATTGTTATTTTATTATTTATAGATTTCCTTCTCCTCCTCCTTCTTCTCTTCCTTCCTAAAAAAGTCCCTTTATCATTTCTTGTAATACTGGTTTGGTGATGATAAACTCCTTTAGCTTTCTCTTCTCTGGGATAGGTAGCATCTTTTTATTTATTTATTTATTTATTTTTAAGATTTATTTTTATTGTTTTGACAGAGAGAGAGAGAGAGAGAGAGAGAGAGAGAGAGAGATACAGAGATAGAGACAGAGAAGGGGGAGGGCCCTGAACAATCTCCAGGGTTGTACATCATTGGTTTTTCTACATAGTTTCATTCCACAGGTGGGTGCATGGCTGCACAGGGTAGGAACAAGGCTGGGGTCTCAGCCTGGTGAGAACTGAACTGGGGGCACTTCCCAGTTCAGCATATGGGTCCACACGGGCCGGGGCCGGGATTCGATCATCAGTTCCTGGGGCTGCAAAGTGAGCGCTTAACCCACTGAGCCATCCCGGCTTCCCTAGGTAGCATCTTTTAAAGTAAGCAGATGGGCCCTTTACAGGTAAAGACCAGGAGATGGGTGATCATTTTTGCCTGCTCCCTCTACTTAGCCCTGGGGAGATAGCGCGTTGAAAACTTTTTTTGTTTGCTACAGATCTATGGAACTAACAAATGGAAGTCTTGCTGGCAATCAGAGTCAGGCAATCTGGGGGCCTGTCTTTGGGTTGTGGCTGTAAAAGTCGAGGTGCAGACATGTGTACAAGTATCTTCCAGGGAGACACCAGTGACTTGGAGTAGGCTAGAGGGAGAAGGCAGAGGAGGTGTCCACTGGCTTCTTTGGTCTCTGGGGAGGGTGGCAGCCAGCCCCGAGGTGTGTGTTCAATTAGAAGCCTGACACTCAGGCCATAGCTTTCAAAGTATGCAGATGCACCCATTTCAGGGAAAGACTGGGGAGTGAGCTCATTTTTTTTCTGCTCCCTCTGCACTGATACCTGAGAGGTATAGTTGCAGTTAGTGCTTGCACACCCATTTAGAACTGCTTCCTGTTTTGCTGTTATTCTCTGGGACTTGTGAATGTGAGCCCCATTAGCTTTCAGAGCTAGGTATTTGGGGGGCTCATTCCTCAGATAGGAATCTTAGTTTGAGCACTAAATGGGGGTCCAAACCTTTGCACTTCAGAGAGAAGCTGGGAGTTGGAAGTTCGGAGTTTCCTCCTGAATGCATGGCTCTGTGCTGGGGTTGAAGTCCCTGGTGAGACTGTGCTCCAGCCTTTCCTATCTGTTTTTTTCCTATCTGTTTGGATGTGAGTATTTTCTCATTTGCTCAATGTGTAAAAGTTGCTCAGCTAGTTCCTGGATTTCTTCCAGACAGGATTGCCTCAATGTGTCCATGGTGGGAGGGGAATTCAAGTGTGTCCTATATTTTCATCTTAGGTGATGTTCTGAATGTCCTGAAGGGGTTTTAAATTATTAAAAAAATAATAGGACAAGGGGTCTGGGGAAAAGATAAGTGTGCATTTTGGCGGGTGGGTGAAGTGGTGTGTGTGTCTGGGTATGTGTGTGCACATGTGTTTGTGTTAGGAGAAGGGGCAGGTGGTGGCTCTGTATATGAAGGCTGTCTAGAGAGTATCCAGTCATGTAATATGAAAAATAGAGGCATTTATGTCTGGATCTTTTCTGAACAGTCCTCATAAAAACCTTCTCTTTTTACTTGGAGTTGTGATAATACAAATGGTTTTATAGTACTTTGGAAACTTTTAGGTGCTAGGCTAATGCAGTTGCAGTTAATGTTATTGCTCAGTGAAATATAACACAGGCTCTTAGAGGTGGCGCCACATTGGACCGAGCACCAGGATGGTCTCTTCTAACCCCTTCAAGCTCGGCTTCCTCTGCACCGTCTTCACAGGGCTTGTCCTTGGCCTAGAAGCAGAGGGGGAGTACAGAACTCACAGCATCTGTCCATGCCAAGGCCGATTAGAAGGGGTTACAGGGGAACTTCCCTAAGCAGCGTGGCTGGATGCTACCTGCCTCTTCACTCTCCCTCTCCTCACAGCAGGGAGTGCAGGCCCTGGAAAGGCTTCCTTGTCATTTCTTTGTTTGGCTCAAACTGGGATGAGTCCTGTTGACTCTGGCCACACAGATGCTGCCAAAGGACATTGCCTCCTTAACATGCACAGCAGGCAGGCAGTGAACTTCAAGATAAAATCCTGCTTCTTCAGACACAAGGGTAGGGGCTTTATTGTCTTCAGAGTGTCAGTAGAACTGAATTCAAATCCAAGCTTTGCTTTTCACCAACTGTGTGACATTTATCTGGGCCTCAGTTTCCTTAACTGTGAAATTCAGGAAGAGGATTTAGATTATAAGGGTACATACAAATGAAACGTAAGAGGCTCTCCAGAATAAACCCACATATATATGGGTGACTGATTTATGACAAAAGAGCCAAAAGTATACAATGGAGAAAGTTTCTTCAATGAATTATGTTGGAAAAATTGAGCAGCCACACATAAAAGAATGAAACTGAACCATTAATTTACACCATACACAAAAATTGACCTGAAATCATAAAATCTCTAGAAGAAAACATAAGTGGTGGGCTCTTTGAAGTAGGCCTTGGCTATAGTTGTTTGAATCTGACACCAAAAGCAAAAGCAACAAAAACAAAATAAACAAGTGTTTTTATATCAAATTAAAACTCTTTTGCAAAGCAAAGGAAGCCATCAAAAAGTTGAACAGGCAATCTACTGAATGAAAGGAAGTATTTGCAAATCAAATATCTGATAAGGGGATAATATCCAGAGTATAGAAAAGTACTCATACAACTCAATAGAAAGAAAAGAAAGAAAGAAAAATTTAATTAAAAAGAATGGCAGGGGAAAGCCGGGACGGCTCAGCGGGTTGAGCGCTCGCTTTGAGGCCATGGGGACCGAGGATCGAATCCCGGCTCCGGCCCAGGCAGGACCCACGTGCTGAACTGGGGAGTTCCCACAGTTCGGTTCTCTAACTGTCTCTGTCTCTGTCTCTCTCTCTATCTGTCAAAAAGTAAAATAGAAATAACTATGCACTGAAGA